>JAOTRH010450864.1:0-30578 GCA_034768845.1 Heliamphora exappendiculata | reverse complement strand
AACCACGTTTCGTTTGAGTATTTCAAAATGTCTTTCATATCTCATGCATCATGCATCATTATTTCAACATGCAAATTTTCATAATTTTCATATCATTAGGCAATGTCATCACATCTCAACACAAGATTAAATCCATTAGTATGCATATTATTTGAAAAGGAAGCACCAATCTTAGGTATATACAAATAAATTTAAAATCCATTTAGTTTCTCCACCCATGCCTCACCACAACTACCCCACTTCATAACCCAAACTCACATGAGTTTAGTTTATTAGTATCATTATTATTATTCTTTTTCTTTTCCAAAGAAACAAGTTTAAAATCTTTCAAAGGGGCCCAACCGAGGGTTTAATGAATGTAAAAAAAGTATTTTAAGAAATTTGGGCCAAGGTACTCAAGACCCAAACCTTTAAGAAAAACATCAAAAATCTTGAAAAAGGGCCCAGACCGCTCGATCGGTGAGAAGACCGCTCGAGCGGTCTCCCACCTGCACCAAAGAACCGAGAGTGCCAAATGACCGCCCGATAGACCGTTCGAGCGGTCTATCGATCGGTCGAGCTCTTGATCATTCTCTCTTTTTTTTTAAGCCAAAAAATTTTGGTTTTGAATACTTAAAAGAATTTTCTACTTTTTAAATTACCTTGGGCCAAAAAATTTATGTTAAAAAAAAAAAGCAAATCACATTAAAATCTTCCTCGGGGCATAAAAGCGTGTTTGAAATAAAAATCAATCAAAAACCTTTAAAGCATTGGTCAACCATTTCTTGAAAAACCTCAACATTTTCTTTAAATTTCATTCACATAAACCATATTACATCAACTAGTTCTAGATCTTTAAATTAGTCAAAGTACTAATATTGTTCATAGTTTATCTAATCAAATCACCTTTCACCAAGTGAAAACTCAAAAGCTTTGATTCTCAACAAAACCTTTCAATGTAACAAACCCAAACTTCCCGATTTGTTCATTTCCCATGAATCTCGTACATCCTAAAGGCTTAACATAAAACTCATGCAATCAAATTTTCCCAAAACCAAACTCAAATCTCCAACTCATGTAGATATCAAACTAGGGTTTACTCTACTCAAAATTTATTAACACAAATCATAACAAATCACATGAGAGAGTCTAGATCCTACATCAAGGGCATTCCATCATCAAGAATCAAACCTCCCACGAGTTCAAATCCTCCAAATATCAAGTCGCGTGGCCACGGAGGAGCTTTCCACGAACATCCATGCTCTCCAAAGGTGGCTCGCTCAAGAAAACGACAAGATCTTAACCTTCACGAACATGGAAACCCTCCAAGAACCTCCAAAGAGTAAACCCTAAATCACTCCTAAGAATTAGAGAGAGAAGAGAGAGGAGAGAATGAGCAAAATAAGCCAAAAATCGAGATTTATAACCTCTATCTTTCACAGACCACTCGAGCAATCTCAGGACCGCTCGATCAGTCTCTGCTGCGACTGTACTTTTGGTCCGACTTTAAAGGAGCATATATCCTTCATCTGAACTCCAAATAGGGTCGTTCTTGTGCTCAAACTGAAGCCTCATAAGTTTACTTTCCAATGGTTCAAACCTCATACCAAAATTCATTTTGTACAAAACGTCATGACCAAATTAGTGAAGGTATGCCACTTTCTTTTACACACTTTTCATATATTTTTGTCCAAACATCCATTAGAACCTCATATTTTTCCTCTAACATACCTTTCATGCGTACCCAAGCTCAAAACATCACCAAGCTCAAGTTTTAATTCTTATTCCCATCAACACGTAATCATTTCTTAAAATAAAATGGGTCAGGGTCTCACAGATATACCCAAGACTGCCTTTAAGACTCGTTACGAGCACTATAAATTTGTGGTGATGCCTTTTGGGTTAACGAATGCGCCTACTGTGTTTATGGACCTGATAATTGTGTGTTGGTGGGCACCCCAATTTGACCCTGCCTAATCTTAGGTGAATCCGATGATGAAAACATTTGGAATGGTGCTTCAGTTCAATCCTCAGGAAATGATTCAAGATCGGTATTTGAAACCAATGATCAAAATCTTCAAGTCAATGAAATCATTTAGAACCACAAACTCCATTGTGTCGACTGCCAATAAAACCTTTTGGAAAATTCAACTTATTGTGGCGATCGCCAACTCAATTGTGGTGACCGCCATTAGAACTTCTTGGAAACCCAAGCAAAAGTGGCGACCGCTAACTCGTATTATGGCGACTGCTAATAGAACTAGTTGGGACCTTTTCATTTGTGGCGACCACCAACTCCCAACCTAGCGACTGCCAACTCTAAATGGGCTGACGTGTCCTAAAATGTGTCAGCCATTCATTGGTTGAGAAATTCTATAAATACCGTACGCCCTGGTACATTTTTTGGACAGATCTTTTAGAGAGAGAAACTCTGCCGAGTCGTCGAGCAATTCCGAGCCCCGATGCCGAAACCTTGCCGAAATACCGAAAGCTGAACCTCTAATGCCAACCTTGAAACCCTAACTTGGATCTTAAGGATTGGACTATTAACACCATTCCCCGATCTGAGGATTCTTTAGCAATCCAAGTACTTTGTTTGGATCTCCAGTCCTTCTAGCTCCATTTCCTATCTCTTTGGAGTGACCGAGTTAATTTACTTGTTTATTCTTGCATACATTCTTATATTATTTATGTAGTTGCTTTAATCCATAGATTTCATTTAGCTTACTAGTAATGTGTTTAGTTTGAGTAAACTAGAAAATTCATGTTATAATTCTAATTTTATTTTGCTTGATTACATTTGTTTACTTTACCCGTATTATACATTCACACTTAGCACATTGTTACCTTTCAGTAATTCACCAATTAGTGCTAATATGGTTTGGCAATTACAATTTGTTAATGTTGTTAATTGTCATAAAAATGCACTTACATTTATGTGAATATAGTTGTCAATACTACATTTACATTTGAGTTAAATAGTTGTACTTAGTTTATTTTATTTCTTTTTAGTGTTTGTTTAATTTTTCTTACTAATATTTCTTGTTCTTTTCTATTATGCATTAAGCTTAATTTCCTTTTAATTACATCTCTTTTATTTTTCTTCTCTTTTACTTTATTTGACGTTAAAAATTCACAAAAATGATAGTTTTCTTTTCAAGATATTATTTTATTTTCTTTTCTTTTCTTATGCTCATTTAATTTCTTAATAATTAGTTTAAGCTTGTTAAACTTAGTTTAATTTTCTTAGTCTAGATTTATTAGTTTATTTTGCAAATAATGCCAATCCTAACTTCTTAATTTTTAGTTTCTTTTCTCTCTTTTATAACTTCTTATCTTTGATTTAATTTAATTTTATAAATCATCGTTTTATTCTTATTTTTTTTATTATAATCTTTAATTTTTTTTTGTCATAAAATCCTAATTTTTAATTTCTTTGTTAGTAAGCATTTTTTTAATGTAGGATTTTTTTGTATGTATTTTTTATTTTTTTTATTAAAAATTCATCATGTTAATACTAACCTAGTTTATTTTGGTAATATGTATATTTTAATTACTTCTTTAAAATTGTGTTTAGAATAGTTTAGCTTATTATGTTAACATTTTATATTTAGGTAATTTTAGTAATTTTTAGCATGTTTTCCATTCTTTGAATTATCTTAATTTTGGTGATATCGCATGCGAATTTGTTCTATGTATCCTTTAGTTAGAAATTGCATGCCATAGGACCTAGGATTTTATTTTTTTATTTGCTTTGTTTTGGTGTTCTATATACATATGCTATGTATTTTCTTTATTTGATTTTAGATGTTCTCTCCTTGCCTCCACTTTCTTTATTTGCATGTATTTGAGAAATCTTATTAAAAAATCAATGATGATTAGTAGAGGCTAATACCTTTTTTCGATTCGTACCTTAGCTCTCGAACCATTTTTCTCTAGTTAAACAATTTAAAGATCAGTAGCCATTTTTATTTTTCTTGATTTTTCTCAAAAATCAAGTGGCAACTCTATTTTTAACAAAAATAAATTTTCAAAATTTGGCCTTCAAAGTGTTAAAATATTTTTCAAATATCTTTTGAATTCTTTATTTTTGACCATTACAAAACCCCTAAATTCCGGCGCCATAGTATTTTCTGGCAACTTTGCTAGGGACTGGTATCCAAAATCAAATAAGAGGGCTAGACTTAAAAACATCATTGGTTCTTAATATGTATTTCTCATTTGCATTCTTGCATACAAAAGCATTGTTCTTAACCCCCTACCTGGTCGACCTGATGCCCCAAACGTTCATTTGTTTCGGGAATTATTGGGATGACGGACAACCCATACTGACTGTACGCTATCATAGGTGCAGTAAAAGAGTTCGGGCGTATTGTTTGATCATGTCCTGCACCACTTCAGGTGTGGGAGGTATATACCCTGCTCTATTCAGAAGGTATCTTGTTCGATTGACCAAAATTGTCTTTTTACATATAGTAGCTTAGAACCCTCGATTAAGTGCTGCTAACCCTAGTAGGATTGTGTGTTTTGTTAATTGTATATTTTGTTTGCATTTGTTAGGAATGTTTGTTCGTATTAGACTAGTTCCTTCTTCGGGTTCGGCCTGAGTTTTTTGTGATCCTTTGTTTAGGTTAGTTTTTCCTTCGGGTTCTTACCCCAGTTTTGATCTTCACCTTATCTGGCTTTTCCACTGTAGTTTTCTTCTCATGGTTATACTCGTGTTTTGTTCTAAAGCCTTTAGGATAGTTTCTTTCTCATTCATGTTCTTTCCGGGTTGTTAGTTTTACCCCCGTTGTTTTATTTGGCTCGGTTCCTTCGAACCCTTGTTAAACCTATGTGAGCTAGCTTTGCTTTCCTACTAGAGTGCTGCCTATTTTCCCTTAGAATCTTATATCAAATCGATCCCTTTGGCCTAGTTCTATTTTTTGCCTAAGTGCTACCTGTTTCTCGGTTAAATTTTTTGGATAAACCTTCCCTCTAGAATCTGGTTGCTTTCCTTCACAGCCATCGTCCTGGTTTTTGGGTGTCTAGTTGTTATGCTACTAGTATGAGCCCGGTAGGGACATTATTTCAGTTTCAGTGATTATCTGCTTATGATCTGCTATTTTGGGTATCAAAGATGTTTGCTATCTGTCATCAAAATTCTTATTTGGGAAGTGTCTGATACTGGTTATTTTGCTTTTGAAACCAAGGTTTTCTTTGAGTTTATATCATTGAGCGAGAAAGATTACAGTCGGCACGTGCCTAGGCTAGGTCAGTAACAGGCAGAGTCTATAGAATATCTGAACAATAGGTGGTTTGTGTTTATTCCCAAATGCTAAACTGCCAAAAAAATTCAAGATGCTGGAGATGGAAAAGTTTGATGGCACCGGAGATCCCTGAATTCATTTGAGGATGTATGTTGGCACTCTCTCCCCCATGGGGATCGACGATCAGCTCAAGGCCCAATTGTTTCACTGGTCTCTTTTTGGGGCAGCACAAAGATGGTTCCTCTCTCTAGAGGTGGCTAAGAATAGAACATGGAAAGATATAGCCACTGCATTCATAACTCAATATAGTTACAACATTCAGCTGGACGTCACCATCCGAGAGCTAAAAATAACCCATCAGGAGAACTGAGAATCATTCGTAGATTTTTTGATTCGGTTGAGAGGGAAAGTAGCCAAGATGACGAACTGTCCTACTGAGAAAGAATAAGTGAGAATCATGGTGAAAAATCTACAGTCCCCTCTGAAGCGTTACCTTATCACACTGCCGCTCTCTACCTTTGAGCAACTATTTGACGCTAGCGTACAGATTGAGGATGCCATTCAATATGGAGACATTGAGAAAGCCAAGCTCAGTCAGAAACCAAGAAGGACCTTCCCTGCTAATAACCAAAATCAGTTTACTTCTGCCAACCTCATTTCTCATTCAAACGAGGTTAACCTTTTGAATGATACCCAATAATCAAACAACAGTCAGCAGTCGCAACAAAGGCCAAGGAGAGTCTTCACTGCCCTTAACATTTCATTATCCACAGCCCTAAATTGACTTGTCAAGAAAGGGCTTTTCAAGCCATTGGACCCCATGCCCGTACCTGATCCCCTACCACTGCGGTATAATGCTTCTCAATACTGCGCCTACCACTAGGGTCACGAACATCTGACTGATAAGTTTATGAAGCTCCGTCATGAGATCTAAGATCCCATTGACAACAAAGTAATCCCTCCACCATCTGCTACTCCAAAGCCAAATGTCACGACCAACCCTCTGCCAAACCATGCCAAGCAAGCTGGGGTAAACTGCATGTCTCTGGGATAATCAGAAGATCCGAGCCAGTACATCTGTTCAGCGCTTATGCCACGCTCGTATGTTTCGGCTACTTAGGATCAGACAGCTTGTTCATTGATTATGGCTTGGAATGGCTGGGATATGAAGGAGGAATGGAATGATGATGCTTGGGAAAGGTATCAGATGGCAATCCAAGCTAACCAACAAGAAGAAGAGGAGCGTAGTGAAAAAAATGACTGGCCGTTGGACAACCCTATGCGGCCATATGGATTTAGTCATGTGCTCGATGGTGTTAACCTTCCTCAACTTTTTGAAGAGGAGGTATATTTTGACGATATGCAATCGTATTAGTTAGTGAGGGTTATGCTGAAATCAGATGGGGCTTAATGGATCGACTTCTGGGCCGCTCAAGAATAGCAGGTGGGTTTTATTAGAGGGGACATTTGGAAAGAGGTCGACAATACGTAGGCTATTAAGGATGAATAGGAGAGAAGAGGAAGAACGGTAGGCATTGACTTAAATGACCTATAGGCATTTGAAAGCCCTTTGTGCTTGGATGAGGTAAAGCAGACTAAAAGTACAATGTCAGGATTTTGGGATCCCAAGGAAGGCGTAGAAAATCTAACAACAAGTGGATGTCATTTCAAACCAGTTCAGTCAGAAAAAGGGCAACCAAGTGGGAAGAGAAAAGAGAAATAACAGGAAGAAGAGGACGACGCTGTACTAGAGCAGCTGAAGAAGACAGAGGCTAACATTAGCATATGGGGCTTGCTGATGGCTTCACATTAGCACCGGCAAGCCGTGTCAAAAGTTTTGAACAAAGCCAATGTATCGATAGATGCGACCCCTAAATAGTTGATTTGATTAATACTACTGGCTGTAGAGCTAGAAGGGGTTTCTTTTTTGGAGAAAGATTTTCCATTAGAAGGGAAGAATCACAATAAGCCTCTGCACATTACAGTTAAGTATTTAGAAAAGTAGGTCCCGATAATGCTAATCGACAACGGTTAGCCTTGAATGTTTTCCCACTCATGACTGTAGTTTGCCTCGGGATGAAGCCGGACCAGTTCGCACCATGTAGTTAAGGAGTCCGGGCCTACAATAACACGAGGAGGGATGTGTTGGGAGTAGTATCGTTTGTAGTATCAATAGGGCCTCTACAAACTTCAGTTGAGTTCCATGTACTAGATGTGCCAGCCTCTTTCAATCTATTGCTGGGCAGGCCCTAGCTGCACAACCTGAATGTCCAGGCAGTGCCATCTACTCTCCATCAAAAGTTAAAGTTGATAAAAAAATATGGCAGTATTGACCATCCGTGGAGAAGATTGTATTCAGCCTCCAAGAGGAGAGGGCTCGACTCTTTTGGAGGTTCAGCATAGTGAAGGGGATGTGTCGTTAAGTGGGTTCCAATTCAATGAAGCTCAAGCAGTGCAGATGCTATTGAAGGAAGAGAAAAATTACGTCAACCCGCGAGCGGTTACAATGATGATGCAAATGTCTTACTTCCTAGGAATGGGGTTGTGTCGCATATAGTAGAGTATTCCTGAATCTATCTACGTATTGCTAGCTTCGTGCCGTTTTGGTCTTGGGTACAAGCCAATAGATGGAGATTTGGAAGAGCCTAAAAGGGAACGAAAGGTTAAACACTCAGAAACGCTCAACGCTTACTTTATCAAAGAAGGCAAAGATTTCTTGTACTATGGCTTCCTGGAGCCATGTATCGATGGAGCCATGAGAAAACTTTTGCATGATTGTTCTCAGTAATTGATCTAAATCAGCCTTTGGTTTTATTTTTTATTGATCAACAACAAAGATGCAGGATGAATTCTTCCCATGATCCACTTGGTACTGAAGAGGATGCGGAGTTATCAACCAATAATTGACTTAAACCGATGTTTGTCAATTTTAGGCACCATTAGATATTGTTAGTCATTGATCCATCATTGATGACAGTGTACTATCTTGATTCACTCAATAATAAAATTAACCCAAGCCTTCAAATTCTAATACGCACGTAAGTTTGAAGATTTTAATGCATCATAGTTACATCTTCTTTTATTTGCTATTGGTTTAAAATATTCTTTTTACTAAGGGGACTCAAAATTTATGAGACAACCAAGAGAAAGAGGAGGACAAGTTCAATTTGAAAAGTAGTTCAGGTATGAATGTTGTTCTATTTATTTATTTATTTGTCCCGGTGGTAATTATTAATTTTTGTAAAACCAATATTTGTGTATGTAGTGCCCCAGCAATGGTCAAATGTAAAATGTGAGTTTTATGTGACGAGGTACATGAAAGACTTGATTAGAGATCGGAGCATTTTAGACTGACAAAATGTAAGATCAATTTTACTTTTTAGTATTATTCATTGCTTTACTAGAATTATTATTGGTTAATTTCTTTTTAAATGATCTCTTGTAATTCAATGGAAAAAAACGTACATGCATGGAAACTGAACTGGATAAAGTGCGAATTGAGTAGATCAATTTTATTTTACAAAATATGTGAATATGAACTACTTTGCAACTAGAGATGTGAGTTTTAGTTTTCAACCAGGACCATTCAAATGCATGTGATTATTTTAGATTTTATCATTATAATTATTCTTGTTTATTTGATCTGTTAGAGGGTTGGATTTGTTCATAGTCATAATTGTAAAGTTCAATCTCAACACAAGTATTATTTTGTACCCTTGGTGGAATTCATGTTAGACTTAAAACTGTGTGCTTAAAACTATTACAGGTAGGAAAAGAACAATGGAACATCAGGGAGCATGGATAAATTTGGAGCTTTATTGAGATTGATGAATCTTAGTTATTTTGAACTATATTACTGTTTTGAGATTGATGGATTTGAGTTAGCTATTTTTAGATTGATGAAGTTGAGATGAGTAATTTTGAACTAATTTGAGATGAGTAGCTTTTTTAGTTAGAGTTAGCTATTTTTAGATTGATGAATTTGAGATGAGTAGCTTTTTTGGTTAAAGTTATTTTGAAAAATTGTGCACTGTTTTGAGATTGAATTTGAGCAATTTTCATTATAGCTATTTTGAGATGTTTTGATATATTAAATTTGAGATGTATGGTTGTATTGTTGATATTGTGATTAAAAAATTGGGTAGTAGCAAATATGTTTTCAACTAATAAAAGCATGTACTGATAGCTAGCTAGGTTCATCAAGAACAATAGCATTTAAAAAATTAATTATTTAGGTTTTCATCTTAGTTATTAACCGTGATTAAAAGCATATCAAATTTGGGTTTTTAAATATTTTCATCTCGCTTACTAACTGAGATTAAAAGTTTATCATCTTGGTTTTCACTACTTTTCATCTCGATTATTAATCAAAATTGTTTCTATATTTTCATCTCGCTTAATAATTGAGATTAAAAGTATACTATCTCAGTTTTCATTTGCTCTTTATCTCGGTTAATAACGGAGATTATTTTTATGTTTTTATCTTGCTTACTAACCGAGATTAAAAGTATACCATCTCGATGAATAACGGAGATTATTTTTATGTTTTTATCTTGCTTACTAATCGAGATTAAAAGTATACCATCTCGATGTTGATTGCTTGTCATCGCGGCTAAGAACCGAGATTAAAGGTATACCATCTCGGTTTTGTATTACGTTTTATCTTGGTTAATAACCGAGATTGTTTGTGGGACCTTTTAATCACGCCCCGACACATCTCGGTTTAAGAACCGAGATGGTATACTTTTAATCTCAGTTTATAACCAAGATCTTTTGCGATTTTTGTAGTAGTGAAGAAATTGGAATTGAAAAGGCAGTCTACTACTAGAGCAAAAAAGAAGACAAGGTCAGAGATACACTATACACCGCTAGAAAAGATATGCTGGGCTTTGGTTTGGGCCTCCCGAAAACTGAGGCATTACATGCTGTCTTTCACGGTGAATATCATCTCCTAGAGAACTTTGAGGAACCTTCCAAAAATATGGCGACCGTTATCTTTGATACTGGCGACCGCCAACTCCAAATGGCTTGACGTGTCCCAAAACGTGGCAACACTTCATTGGTTGAAGAATTCTAGAAATACCGTACACCAGCATACGTTTTTGGCACAAATTTTGAGTGAGAAAGACTCTGTCGATATACCGAGCAATCCCGAACCCCGACCCCGAAACCCCTTACGTTTTTGGTACAAATTTTAATAGCAATGTAATTTTCTTTCTTAGCATTTACTTTTTTTTCTTGTAATGTAGCTTTAAAAAGTCTCTTTTTTTTCTTTTAGCTTAATGTAATTTCTTTCTTAATGCACCATTTGTCTATTTATTTTTCTTTACTTATAATATTAGTTTAAGTATTCCTTTACTTTCTTAGCTTTGTTTCTCATTTTTCTTTTCCTTTAGTTTAATGTCCATTTTCCTTTAACTTTTAGTTTAATGTTCTTTTCTAGTCTTTTATTTTCTTATAAGCTTTAATAAAGCTCCATTTAGCATTTCTTTTCTTATAATATTAATATTCATTTTCTTTATAGAAATCCATTTTTCATTTTCTATAGTCTTATTCTCTATTCATGATACTTTTCTTCTTATTTTTGTTAAAACCTAAAATTCACAAAAAGCTTCCTAAACTAGCTTTCGTCTTTTAAATGCTATCTTCTTTTGATTTCTTTTTATTTTCTTTTGTTTCTTCTAAAGAAAAAAAATGTAAATAGTAAAGTAGTATTTTCTAACAATTTTTTTTATTTATTTTAGCATAATTGTCCTTCTGTAAAGTTTTTCTTCTCATTTAAATCTTTTTGTTACACAACCTTTATTTTAAATTTTTTTGTCAATAAGTTTTCTTTTTTTAATGTAGAAATTTCACATGCTTTTGTTTTGTTCATGCTTTTGATAATTTATGTATGCTAATATTACGCTTAAAATAGTTTAGCTTATTTTGTAGCAAATTCATGTTTAGGTAATTTTAATAATTTCTACCATACTTTTATTCTTTTATTTAAATCATGATAGTTAGCTTATTTTTGTAAATATTGCATGTGAGAATGTTACATGTATCCTTTAGTTAGAAATTGCATGTCTTAGGATTTAAGATTTTACTCTTTTTTATTTGTTTTGATTTGGAGTATTATGTACATATATTATGTATTTTCTGTACTTGATTTTACATGTTCTCTCTTTGCATATATTTTCTTTAGTTGCATGCATTTGAGAAATTCTATTAAAGAACCAATGATGATTAGTAGAGGCCAACCTTATGATTGGGCGAATGGGGTGCCTAACACCTTCCTCAATTCGTACCTTAGCCCCCAACCCTATTTCTCTGGTTAACGTTTTAAAGATCAGTGGCTATTTTTGTTTTTCTTAGTTTTTCTCAAAAACTAAGTGGTGACTCTATTTTCGATAAAAGGGGATTTTAAAATTTTGATTTTTTAGGTGTTAAAATATTTTCCAAAACATCTTTTGAATTCTCTTATTTTTGACCCCTAAATCCCAATGCCACAGTATTTTCTGGCGACTCTACTGGGGACTGGTTTTCAAAATCAAATAAGAGGGTTAGACTTGAAAACATCATTGGTTCTTAATAAAATTTCTCATTTGTATTTTTGCATGCAAATGCATTATTTTTCAACCCCCTTGCCTGGTCAACCCGATGCCCTGAATGTTAATCCGTTTCGGGGATTGTTGGGAAGACAGGCAACCATTGCTGACTGTATGCTATCATAGATGCAGTAAAAGAGTTCGGACGTACTGTTTGACTATGTCCTGCACCACTCCAAGCATAAGAGGTATATACCCAACTCTATTCAGAAGGAACCCTGTTCAAATTGACCAAAATTGGCCTTTTGCATAAAGTGAACTTAGAACCCCCCAATTAGGTGCTACTAACCCTAATAGGATTATGTGTTTTTCTTTATTGTATGTTTTGGTTATATATTGTTAGGATTATTTGTTCAGATTAGGCTAGTTCTTTCCCTGAATTTGGCCCGAATTTTCTGTTATCCTTTGATTAGATCAGTTTTTCGCCTTCGTGTTCTTACCTAGGTTTCGTCCTTAACCCTAATCAGTTTCTCACGTCGTAGATTTCTTCTCGGGGTCATGCCCATGTTTTAGTTCTAACACCTCTAGGATAGTTTCTCTCTCCTATGGGTTCTTCTCAATTTGTCAGTTCCTCCTTGTTGATGTATTAGGCTTCTTCCCGGGGTTATGCTGGTGTTTCATTTGGACCGTTAAAATTATTTCTCCTCCTTCGGGTTCTACTCAGGTTGCTAACTCTATATCCTACTTTTTGTCTAGGCGCGCTTTCTTCAAACCCCCATTTCTTTTGACCTATGTGAGAAAAGTATTGTTTTCTTACCGTTACGCTGCTGGTTTTCCTCGTAGGTTGAACCAATCTCATTGAGGCTTAGAATAATTATCTTGCCAAAATGCCGTCCGCTTAGATAAAACCTTTTCTCTAGAACTTGGTTGTTTCATTCCCTTTGGTTCTTATCCTGGGTTTTTAGATGTTCAGTTGATATGCTGCTTGCATGAGCCCGACAGGGGCATTATTTCAATTTTAGCTATTTTGGGTATCTGGGATATTTGCTGTCTCTTGTCTAAATTCTTTCCAAAAATATCTGAGACTGGTTATTCTGCTTGTGGGATCTAGGTTTTTCTGTGAGATACCATTGATCTGGAAAGAATACAGTTGACACGAGTTTAGGTAAGATCAAAATCGGGCAGACTTCGTAGAGTACTGAATCGACCAACATGGCAGAGAATGAAGTTAATTTGATAGCCCTGATGAAGGCTATTATCGAGATATAGGGGGATGTGGAGCAGCAGACCCAGGCTTAAAACTAGTGCCAGGCGTAGATACATGCAATTCAGGCCCTTATGCCCGGTGTAAATGGACAGCCAGATAATACAAATGAGAATGGAAAAGATTTTTAGGATGACAACCAAGGATCAGAGATACTGCAGATTGCTGTACCACCTCGAGTTCTCCACCCGATTGTGGTAGAAGATGAAAATACCGCTCAGTCTAGAGAATTCGCGCTGGCAAAAAAGATTGACTGGATGGAAAAGGTGTTGAGAAAAGCCAAAGGAGTTGAGGAATATATGCTCGATGTTGGGGGACTTTGCATGTTCCCAGATGCCAAGCTACCAAAAAAGTTCAAAATGCCAGACATGGAAAAGTTTGATGGAATCGGAGATCCTAGAATTCATCTCCGAATGTATGTCGGTACCTTATCGCCAATGGGAATTGATGACCAGCTGAAAGCCCAGCTTTTCCACCGATCTCTTTCTGGGGCAGCCCAAAAATGGTTCTTTTCCATTGATGTAGCAAAGACCAGAACTTGGGAGGACATAGCTATGGCGTTCGCCAGCTAGTACAATTATAATGTCCAGTTAGATGTAACAACTCGGGAGTTAGAAACCACTCGCCAAGAAAATAGGGAGCCTTTTGTTGATTTCTTGACTCGTTGGAGGGGTAAGGCTGTAAAAATGACGAACCGACCGTCCGAGAAAGAGCAAGTCAGAATCATAGTGAAGAATCTTTAGCCTCCCCTGAAACGTTATCTGATCACACAGCCTCTTTCCACATTTGAGCAATTGTTTGACGATGGGGTTCAAATAGAGGATGCAATCCAGTCTGGGGACAGTGAAAGAGTCGAGCCGAGCCAGAAACCACAAAGAAGGACCTTCCCTATAACCAACCAAAATCTATCCGCTGCTCGCTCGGGTGAGGTGAACCTTTTAAATCCTTCTTCTTCCACCCATCCAGCAAATAACCTCCAGCAATCAGACAATGGCCAACAGTAACAAAAGCCGAGGAGGGTCTTCACCCCCTCAATATTTCTTTATCCACCGCCTTGAATTGATTTGTCGAGAAGGGGCTCATCAAGCCATTGGACCCTATGCCTGTCCCTGATCCACTTCCTCTGAGGTACAATGCCTCCCATTACTGCGCCTTCCACCAAGGACATGGGCATTTAACTGACAAATATATGAGGCTCCGTCATGAGATCAAGAATCTCATTGACAACAAAGTGATCCCCCTTCCATCAGCTACCCCAAAGCCGAATGTTATTACTAACCCGCTGCCAAATTATGCCAGGCAGGCTGGGGTAGATTACATATCTTTAGGAGAATCGGAGGACCCGAGCCAGCACATCTGCTCAGCATATCTACCCTGCCCTCATGTTTCAATAATTGAAAACCAAACAGTATGCTCATTCATGATGATCAGAGGCAGTCATGATAGGATAGAAGAATGGAATGATGATGCCTGGGGATGGTATCGACCGATGATCCAAACCTACCAACAAGAGGAGGAGTGCAATGAAGAGGATGACTGGCCGTTGGATTACACGACTCGACTTTATGGGTTCAGCCATGTACTTGATGGAATCACCCTTCCCTGACTTTTTGAGGAGGAAGTACACGTTGACGACATGCAATCTTATTGGCTGGTCAGGGTTGTGTTGAAATCTGATAGGACCGAATGGACTGATTTTTGGGCCGCTCAGGAGCAACAACTGAACTTCATCGAAGAAGATATCTGGGAGGAGGTCGACAATACATGGGCTATCGAAGATGATGAGGAAAGAAGGGAAAGGGTAGCTATTAGTGACTTAAATAATTTGTGGGCGTTCAAAAACCCTCTGCACACGTAAATGAAGTAAGACACACTGATAATGTGATGCCAGGGTTATGGGATCCTGAAGATGGCATGGAACACCTAACTAGAGTGGACGACATTTTAAGCCAGCTCAGCTAGAGAAGGGACAGCCAAGTGACAAAGGGAAAGGGTCAGAGCAAGAGAAAGAAGATGATGCCATATTGAGACAACTAAAAAAGACACAAGCTAACATCAGTATTTGAGGCTTGTTGATGGCATTGCATAAGCACAGGCAAGCTATTTTGAAAGTTTTGAATAAGGCCAGTGTTCCGATAGATGCAACCCCCGAGCAGCTTATTGGGCTTATCTTGCCAGTCGCTGAACAGAAAGTCATTTCCTTCATCGATAAGGATTTGCCAACTGAAGGAAAAAGTCACAACAAGCTGCTTCATATCACCGTAAAGTGCCTAGAAAAATAGGTCCCGGTGACCCTCATTGATAATGGGTCCGCCTTGAACGTTTGCCCATTGAGAACGGCTGTCTGTTTAGGGATGAGGCCAGACCAGTTCACTCCCTGCAATCAAGGTGTGTGAGCCTATGACAACAAAAGAAGGGATGTACTAGGACTGGTGTCATTTTCCATTTCAGTAGGCCCACTGGAGATGTCAATTGAGTTTCACGTTTAGACGTACCGGCTTCCTTCAATCTGCTGCTGGGCAGGCCGTGGCTACATGACCCGAATGTTCAGGCAGTGCCATCCACCCTTCACCAGAAACTAAAATTGATAAAAGATGGGGTAGTTCTGACCATTCATGGAGAGGACAGTATTCATCCCCTGAAAGGAGGGAATGGCACAACTCTACTAGAAGTTCAGCATAGTGAAGATGATGTGTTGCTCAGTGATTTTTAGTTTGATGAAGTACAGGCCGTTCAGACGCTGATGAATGAGGAAGAAAGGTATGTTAACCCACGAGCTTTAACAATGATGAGGAAAATGTCCTTCTTCCCCGGTATGGGATTAGGGTGCAAGCAGCAAGGAATCCTGGAACCCATTCAGGTATTGCCAACTTCGCACCGTTTTGGTCTTGGTTATGAGCCAATGAAAGAAGATTTGGAAGGGCCTAGAAGGGGGATAAAAACTAATTATTCTGGGCCACTCAATGAATACTTCGTCAAAGAAGGGGAAGATTTCCCGTATTGTGATTTTTCAGAGCCATGGATCGATGAAGAAACCAATCAAAAGTTGCCTGGGTTGGAGATCTTTTTTAGCCACCAATTATTTGACACAGAGGAGGAAGAAACAGTGGAAGGAGAGAAAGAAGAAAAGAAGGTTTAAGAAGAGGACTGGGCTGATAAATTTGATGGAGCTAATTTGGGTGTGCTGTTCAATGAAAATATGGCTCAGCTACGCATAATTGAATTGGATTGTTTCATGATGGGTTTTAGCACACCAGCCGACTACACCGAGCTCATCGCCGACGCGGCTACAAAGGATGTAAAGAATTGGTCCATCGAGTCTTCTGGTGTGCAGGTTATCTATCCTGAGTCCAAGTTTGAGTTGGAGTCTGTAATTGAGGGCATGTCTATTAGTGCTCCTCTCCCTTCTTTTACCATTGAGTTTGTAATTCCCATTGTTCTTAATGAAATGAACATGATTTCTGGTTACTCTGCTTTATTCGATTTATTTCATACGCTTTCTGACAATTTTGAATTTGACGTGAATATCTCTGAAGAAATAACGCTTTTAATAAAAAGAAAAGAAAAAATGTGTGCTCAACAAATAATTGAAGAAACTTTGTCATTAAATCTGGGTGATGAAACTAACCCGCAAAATGTTCAAATTAGTTCTTCTTTATCCTTAGCTGAACAAGAACGATTAATAACTTTATTAAAAGAATTTTAAAGTGTGATTGCATGGTCTTATAAAGATATGCCCATAATTGATCCCGACATTGTCCAGCATCACATCCCCCTATACCCCTGATGCTAAATCGGTTAAATAAAAACTAAAACGAATCCGGCCAGAATGGGCTCTAAAGATCAAAGAAGAGGTTGCCAAACAGATCAACGCTGGATTTCTAATGATAATCGAATATCTGAAATGGGTAGCCAATATAGTGCCAGTTTTAAAGAAAGACGGTCGTATCCGAGTCTGCGTGGATTTTTGGGACCTCAATAAGGCCAGCCCAAAGGATAATTTTCTGCTACCGCACATCGACGTCCTAGTAGACAGTACAACAGAACATGCCTTGCTGTCATTCATGGATGGCTTCTCTGGGTATAACCCGATTCTGATGGACCCTGAAGACAGAGAAAAGATGACATTCACCACGCCTTGGGGCACCTATTGTTACCGTGTTATGCCATTTGGCTTGAATATTGTCGGGGCAACCTATCAAAGCGCTTTCACTACCTTATTGCATGACATGATACATAAGGAGGTCGAAGTGTACATGGACGACATGATAGTCAAGTCTAAGGATCGGGATGGCCGCATTACAGCACTGTAAAAATTCTTCGAGAGGATTTAAAAGTACAAAATGCGGCTTAACCCACTGAAATGTGCATTTGGAGTCACCACCGGTAAAATGCTTAGATTTATGATCACCCAACGGGGCATCGAAGTTGACCCCTCGAAGATTAAAGTAATTTTGAAAATGCCACTTCCAAGGACTGAGCGAGAAGTTAAGGGTTTCTGGGAAAGATCTAATTTATCAGCCGCTCTTCCGTCTGTTGAAGAAGGGAGTTGAATTTGAATGGGATTAGAAATTCCTAGACGCCTTTGATGCCGTACAATAGTACCTATAAAATCCACCAGTTCTAGCTCCTCTTGAACCTGACAGCCCACTAATTTTTTACTTTTCAATGACTGACTCAGCTATGGGATGCATGCTTGCACAAGAAGGAGAAACCAGAATTGAAAGGCCGTCTACTACTTAAGCAAGAAGATGACCGGGTCAAAAATATGGTACACGCCGCTAGAGAAGACATGTTGGGCCTTGGACCCGTTGAAGTACCTATTTGAAAAGCCGCTGGAGAAGGCTGTCTTTCACAGTGAATATCATCTCCCGAATGGACCCGTTGAAGTACCTATTTGAAAAGCCGACACTAACAGGAAGGCTGGCCCGATGGTTGCTGTTATTATCCAAGTTTGATCTCTAATATGTCACCCGAAAGTCAGTCAAAGGCAAAGCAGTGGCAGAATTTTTGGCTGACCAACCAGTTGAAGGGGATGAAATGCAGAATTTCAGTTTCCCGACGAACAGCTAATGAAAGTTGGGGATGACAAATGGACTCTATATTTTGATGGCGCATCTAATCAATATGGCTATGGAATAGAAGTCCTTCTTGTCACTCCCGATGAATCACATGTTCTGTTATCCCTAAAAGTCAATGTTGAAGTCACCAACGGAATCTTACGAAATAAAAGAAAAAAAAAACAAAAAATTTTCTAAGATTCAGGTCATGTTTCAATTTCTAGGGAAGAATGATGGAAATTCGACTGGTGCACCAGGACTTAGAATCACTAAGAATCACAAACCTAGGGTTCTTGGCATGGCGGGTTTCTGGTAGCCCTTCGTGAGTCTGGCTTTTGTTCTATTTGAGAACTTTGAACTGTTCAGAGTTCTTAGGGTCGAGGAGTGGTTGTCGATTGTAATAAGCATTGTGCTTAGGCATAACAGTTTGTATGGATGGCGATCTTGAGAAGATTTGGTCGGCGTGACCTGTCTGACCAACGCGATTGTTGGTTGAGATCGAAAGGGCCGTGATGAGTTCGGTATCTGAGGACATTACGAAGTGTGAGAGGCAAGTCTTGGTTGGTCACTTGACAGATAAGTCTGGAGTTTGAATATGCTACTATTGTGGACTCAGGGACTGATCTATGTGTTATGTGTTATGGGTGTGTGGTTTGATGTCGGATGACAGCCATTTGTTTGCCTTGTCGGATGACGGCGATCATGCTTGGTTTGAGATTGATCTGTAGTCTGGTATCAGTGATCTGATGGCTAGATTAATCTATAGTGATGTGTGGTTGCACGAGAGGCGTCAGTGACTTGTGGCTGTGATGCTGGATTGGTTTTCAGTTGTGTGGAACCTTATCTGGGACAATGGCATATCACCTAGTGTTTCCCCAGGGGTGAGATGATATTTGTGATAAGATGTGTTCCTTGGCATTCGTGACTCATGCATGGACATTGTATTAGCCTTGAGATGGCATTGTTAGCATCAGCAGGATATGGATATGGTATCAAAGTCGGTGCGAGTGAGCCAGTGTGTAGCAGTGAGAACAGGATGGCAATCTCTATGACTTGGAATAGAGGGCATTTGGGATCAAGTACCATGGTGGATTGGTCTCTTGCGTTGCGTTTGTCGCCGTAGTGATCTATATTCAGCGAGAGTTATGTGTCGAGGATTGGCAGCGTGAGTTAGATTCTGATTCGATGCTTCTTGCATGTGTCATGGATGACAGTGATATCAGTGGGGCCTGCCACTACGAGCAGTTTGTGTGAAAGTTGATTCATTTTTGGGATTTCAATTGTTAGAGCATTTCTGCTATTGTGCGACATCGCAGGGTTTGCATCAGAGATTGTTGTTGATTGATGGGTTGGTATTCGGCTTGAGTTTCAATGTCAAAATTTGGGGATGAAATTCTTTTAAGAGGGGGAGAGTTGTGAGACCCTGACCTGTTTCTTTTTTAAAAATGAATTAAGTGTTGATGGGAGTATAAATTGAAACATTACCTTGGTGATGTTGTGGGTGAGTGTTTTGAGAGTGGATACGCGTGAAAGATATGTTCGGGGAAGAATACGAGGTTCTAAGAGATGTCTAGACAAAAATATATGAAAAGCATGTGAAGAAAAGTGACATACCTTCACTAATTTGGTCATACCTCCTTTTACAAAATGAATTTTGGTATAAAGTTTGAACCATTGGAAAGTAGACTTCCGAGGCTTCAGTTTGAGCTCAAGAATGACCCTATTTGGAGTTCTGACAAATGAGATATGATTGTTTGAAGATGGGACAGCAGTGTAGTGAAATGGGAAACTGCTCGAGCGGTAAAAAGATCGATCGAGCGATCTGTTCAGATAGACTATTTTTAAGGCAGTGGAACAGCTTGGAAAGTGTGCAAAGCTTAGCTCTTAAGCTTCCTTTTCTCTCTTCTAAAGCCCTGGACTTCAAGCTCTGCCTTTTCTCTAGGTTTTGAGCGTGTTCGGGCCCGGATCTTGGTGATTTGAGGGCGGATCCTTGATGTACTCGTCGTGGGCTTCACTTTCATTCGAATGAAATTGTGTTTCGACAGCTTGGGCTTTTCACCGGTTGGTAAAGCTTCGGGTTTGTGACCTATGAGGTAGGATCCTAAACTGTACAGATGTTTAAGGGTGATATATGCAATTATAGGTGTTTTCACCAAGTGATATTGCTTGAAAATGCTTTAAAGGCTATTTTTCATGTTTAAACCACGTTGTTTGGATGAAAAGCATGTTGCTCGCTTTTAGTTGGTTTATTACATGTTATGAACTTGTAGATGTTCATAGTTTTCAAAATGGGTGTTTATGTTCGAAAAATTGGGTTTTTAGTTTAAAATCATTTTTCGTCGTTTCGGTTATATCGAGATTATATGGTTGTTTTGGGGTTTGTGTATACCCATGAGTATCAAAATAGGTGTTCGGAGGCTTCATTTTTTTGGGTTTAAACAAGTTTTTATGTTGAAAAACCTGCTGCTGTTTCTAAGAAAATGAAACTAGTTTGAGATTAATTAAGCAGTGTTTTGACTGCTCGAGCGGTCTGGACAGTTTTGAGATTTTTGATCTTTTTGGATCTAGTTTTCCTCGTGTGATCTTTATCTGATGGAATTATAAGGTCCTATGTTTTCCAAATGGATATCCATGGTTTTCAAAAGGATGATTTGAAAATGGAGTTTTGAGAAAAATTTGAGAAACATGTTTTTAAAGGTTTAGAGCTAACCTTTGGGGTTGAGTCTCATCTTTGAAAATGTTTTTGGTTGATCTCCATGTTGATGGATGGATCTTTGTACAAATGTGGAAAGGTTTAGGTTTGTAAAATGATTCTCTAGATGTACCGGGATAGTGGGTATTTGGCACGAGTTGCCCTTGATGGAAGTTCAAAAACGTGCGCAGAGTAGGTACCTTTTGTTCCTTCGGGATAGTTCCCGTAAAAAAGGTGGCTGGGTGCTTTGTTCCCTCGGGTTGTTGAACCCGTAAACAAGCCTTTACGTTGTAGTGCTCCGTATAGAACTTGCCATTACCTAACCGGTCCTATGATGTATAGGGATTGGGTAAGGGACAGGAGTTTATAGTTGTTACCTCTGTTCCCTTGTGACGGACTCGGTACATAGGATTCATTTTACCTTTTCTCCTCGGCAGTGTGGCCTGAGTGGATAATACAGTTTTATTACTGTTTTTACCGTTTTATTTTCCTCGATTGTGTGTGTTCCGAGTGAAAAAGATCTTTTATCATTCCTCGGTGTGTGATCCGAGTTGGAAAATAATATTTTGGTTACTACTTTTCTTTAGCTGTGAAAACGTTATTTGCATTGTTAATATGCATGGTTTTGAGGATGGAAATGTGGGATTTTATGAATTAAAACCGTTTTGAGGCTCGCGTTAGCCTGATGAAAAACTTGTGATTTTGGGTTGGTGTGGCGTAGGGATTTAGGGGTCATTTAGGAAAATGCTCAAAAAAATAAGAAATTCAAAGAATGTTTAGAAAAATCTTTTAACACCTTGAAAACCAAATTTTGAAAACCCCTTTGGTTGAAAATTGAGTCGCCACTTAATTTTTTTTTTGAGAAAAACTAAGAAAAATTAAAATTGGGTACTGATCTTTAAAACGTTAACCAGAGAAAGAGGGTTCGGGAGTTAAGGTATGAATCGGGAAAGGTGTTAGGCACCTCGCTCGTCCAACCGTAAGGTTGGCCTATACTAATCATCATTTGTTCTTTACTAAAATTTCTCAAATGCATGCACATATAGAAAATGGAGGCAAAGAGAGAACATCCAAAATTAAATATAAAAAATACATAATATATGTACATAGCACTCCAAATCAAAACAAATAAAATGGTAAAATCCTAAGTCCTATGGTATGCAATTTCTAACTAAAGGATACATGGTACACATACTCACGTGCAATATTGTTTAAACAACCTAAACTAGCATAATTTGGTTAAAAGAATAAAAATATGCTAAAATTACTGAAATTACCTAAACATGGATTGTAAACAAAAAAAATAAGTTAATCTATTCTAAACATGATTTTAAAGAAAATGACCAAAACATGTGTAAAACCAAAACAAACTAGGTAAGAAAATAAATCATGTAGAAAATAAACTAAATTAGGTAGAACGTAAGCTAGGTAGAATTGAGAAATGCATGCAAAAGAAATTATAAAAATAAAATTTGCCAAAAAAAGAAAAGAAAGGGTTTTATACTTAAAGAGAAATTAAAGTTTCAAAAAAAAAGAAAAAAAGATTTAACAAAATAAGAAGGGTAGAAAATGCTATTAAGAATAAAATCTAATTATTTACATAAAAGATAAAAATAAAAAGAATGAAAAGAACATTAAAAGATATTTTTATGATTTTGTACTTTTTGTAGTTAATAAAAGAAAAGAAAAGAAAAATATTATATAAGAAAAGTTAAGCTAACACAGGAAAAAAATTTTTAAAAAAAGAAGATTTAACTATTCACATTTTACATTTTAAAAGAGAAGAAAATAAAATAAAAAAAAGAAGTGACATGAAAAGGATAATTGAGTTTTAACTATTATGAGAAAAGAAAATTATAATACTATTTAAAAGTGAAAATTAACTTAAAATTTTTTTTGTAATTTTTGGGTTTAACAGAAGAGTAAAAAAAAATACTATAGAAAGAAAATTAAGCTAACTTCAAAAAGAAAAGAAAAGAGAAAATTTAACATTTAAAAGTGATTTAAACAAATAATAAAATGTTAGAAAAAGAAATTACACTAATATTGAAAGAAAAAAAAAGATAGAAAAAAAAAGTTAAAAAATAAACATAAAGCAAAAAGAAAAATAAGATGGAACATTAGTATTAAAGAAAATAAAATTGACAATAAAAGAAGATAAAATGTTATATTAAAAGAAAATGATAGCAAAATAAATTAATACAACAAGAGTACTAGAACATTAAACTAATGAAGAAAATTGTGCGTTAAAAAGAAATTACATTAATTCTAGAAAAAAATAAACATTTAAGAAAAGAAAATAGACTATTAAACTAATTATTACAAGAAAATAAAATAAAATACTATTTAAATAAAATTTAGATTAAAATAAAAATTAAATACGAGAACATTAAATTAATGTAAAGGAAAGAGAAGTAAATAAAATGCTAGAATTTAAATAGATATAATATTGACAATAATTACAACCATTTTTATGTAAGTTCCTTAATTGGGACAATTAACAATATTAACAAATTGTAATTGCTAGGATTGTGGGCACTATTTGATGATTTGATTAAACTTAAGCAAACCAATAAACAAGTAAGCTAAATGAAATGAAATGCTAGAACATAAATAAATAAGGCAATTAATAAGTAAAGCAAGAATGCAATGAAATGAAATATATGAATTGAAATTGAATTTTTAATCCGATCACTCCAAAAGAGAGAGAATAGAGTTAGAAGGATCGGGGATCTAAACGAGATACCTAGATTGACGGGGAATTCTCAAGTCGGGAATGTGCTTCAATGGTCCAGTCCTTGAGTAGTGATCCAAGACTTCAATGCCGGTCAGAGGTTCGGTAAGGTTTCGGCGTCGGAGCTCGGGATCGCTCGATATATCGGCAGAGTCTCTCACACTCAAAATTCGTACTGAAAACGTACACTGGGGTATGGTATTTATAGAATTATTTAACCAATGAGATGTTGCCACGTTTTGGGACACGTTAGGCTATTTGGAGTTGGCGGTCGGCACAACGTAAGTTGGTGGTCGCTATGTTTGTGGAAGGTTCCACAAAGTTCTATGACGGTCGCTATGATGAGAATTAGTGGTCACCATGATAAAAAGTGGCGGTCTCCATTTTTGGCTAGGGTTCTTACAAAGTTATATGGCGGTCGCCACAATGAAAGTTGGCGGCCGCCTTACTTTGGCAGCAAGTTTCGATGGTTCGTCAAAATTTTATTAGTTTGAAGGTTTCGGGTTCAAATACCAAGCTTGGATCACTTCCCAAGGATCATACGGATGCACTATTCTACCTGTTTTCATTATCGAATTCGCCTACGATTAAGCGGGGTCAAATTGGGGTGTCTATAGTTGTCCCTCTTTGATATAATTTGCATCGCAGTTCGTGAAGCAGGTTATATCAAATATCCCCAGACAACAGCCATTTGATCGAGTCGCCAATCTTAAGCCACAAACACACAAGCATCCATATGATATTGGTCGTACTCGAATTTTCATCAAGCTGCCTACATACCCCCTTTTGCTAGGGATCAGAACAGAACGTAGTTCATGGGGAAAAATGGAAGGATGTAAGATGATAAGTATAATGTAATGAAAACATATATAATGCAAGAAAGATATTGATTAATTTCAGGTCGTGAAAGGACCGACGAGTCAATTTAGGGTCATGAGGAGGACCGACAAGTTAGTTTAAGGAGGACCAAGTCAGTTTAGGGTCATGAGGAGGACGACGAGTCAGTTTAGGGTCATGAGGAGGACCGAGGACCGATGAGTCAGTTTAGAGTCATGAGGAGGACCGACGAGTCAGCTTATGGTCATGAGGAGGACCAACGAGTCAATCACCACGAATTAATAAGTCAAGTCAAGACTTAAAAACTCAGGATGAGACACAGGATAAAACTAAAAGTCAAGTCATGGTTTAAAATTAAATTTATCAGACGGAAAATCACGAATTAATAGGTCGAGTTAAGACCTAAAAACTCGGATGCCTAACGCACTAGGGCTTAAGAAACCTAAGACACCTTTTGGACTTAGGACCTATACACCTTATGGACTAGGGTTTAAAGAAAACCTAAGACACCTTCTGGACTTAGGACCTAGACGCCTTATGGACTAGGATTTTGAGAGAACCTAAGACACCTTATGGACTTAGGACCTAGACACCGTATGGACTAGGATTTGAAGAAAACCTAAGACACCTTCTGGACTTAGGACCTAGATGCCTTATGGACTAGGATTTGGAGAGAACCTAAGACACCTTCTGGACTTAAGACTTAGACACCGTATGGACTAGGATTTGAAGAAAACTTAAGACACCTTTTGGATTTAGGACCTAAACACCTTATGGACTCAGGTTTGAAAAAAACCTAAGACACCTTCTAGACTTAGGACCTAGACACCTTATGGATTAAGGTTTGAAGAAAACCTAAGACACCTGCTGGACATAGGACCAAGACGCCTTATGGATTAGGGTTTGAAAAAAAAAATCTAAGACAACTTTTGGACTTAGGACCTAGACGCCTTATGGACTAGGGTTTGAAGAAAACCTAAAACACCTTTTAGACTTAGGACCTAGATGCCTTATGGACTAGGGTTTCGAGAAAATCTAAGGATCGTCACTTACACACGAACCTAGGGTTGGATTTGCTTGGCGTTCCAGGGCTTAGGGTTCTTAATCTTTTACTATGGCGCAGAAACTAAAGGATCGTCACTTACACACGAACCTAGGGTTAGGAAGATTTGGGGTGCCTAGTTTTCTAAGGCTTGAGAGATTTACCTGGCGTACTAAGGCTTAGGGTTCCTAGTCTTTTACTAGGACACATAAACCAAAGTATCGTCACTTACACACGAACCTAGGGTTTGAAAGAATTTTCCTAGCTTAGCAGGGATTAGGGTGCCTAATCTTTAGGGCTTGAGAGAACCGAAGGGTTGTCACTCACACACGATCCTAGGGTTAGAAGGATTTGCCTGGCACACCAGGGCTTAGAGAATCTAATGGTCATTTTGCGAACCTAGGACCTACACAATGCTTCGCATATGACTAGGATTTGAAAAAAGTTTGCCTAGCGCACCAGGGCTTCGATCAACGAACTATTGCTGAGGGCTGCTACACAGCTTTTAGGATCCACGAGTTTATGTTTTCTACTTTGGTTTGGAAAAGTTATGCCCCACTGTAGAGGAGTTCATCATCACTCTTAATTTCGTCCCACAAGAGTTCATGCTAATACCTTCCATCTTCATCATGCATCCTTGTAGTCTGACTGGCCAAGAGGTTTCTTTCTTCATCCATGGGGATTTACTGGACACAAACTCTACCCTATCAGTGCCCTTTTAGCTTCCAATTGTGGTGCCGTTATGTTCTGTGCATCTGCTTGCCCGGTGTCTTCTAGTTTCTTGTAATGGCCGATTTAGCACTATTCGGGTGGACATTGTTGAGCAAATAAGGGCAGGAAAGGACCTCGTGACCCTAGTTTTGGCTAAGACCCTAATTAGTCTAGTGTTATCTACCCGGGCGTAATCACATCTTTTGCCAGTCTTCTCTCATTTGGCTGATTTCTCTCAAATTTTATCACTTTTCTCTCCTTTTTCACTATCACACATCTTTCCTTTTACTGATTTCTCTTGATTCTTACCTCTTTTATCTCTTTTCAGATCTTGCTGATAGAGAAGGTAAATCTTCTATAAAAATTAGTTTCGGAAGGGCACAATGCTACTGTATCTGTTTATTGTCCTTTTTATGTGATATGCACTACTAAGGTAGCTTGAAGACAATATCTTTCTTCATAGATATCACTTGGTAGTGTTCCTAGTGGTCGATCCTTTTTTATGACTTTGACCATTATGGACCATCCAAATGTTTTGCTGATTGGTCTACGGCTGTCCACCAAATCATGAGGTAATTTAGTCGAGGTCAGATCATATTTCACGACGTATGGGGTCGTATTAATTCATCTTCCCTTCAAGTCCTATTTCTGGCATGGTATCTGGAGGCTTGACCATCTCGTTTACTGATGGAGATGTAGGAGCTTCCCCACACTGAGCTCCCTGAGGAGTACAAGACTTGGTTGGTTCAGGATAAAGAGAATAAGAACAAAGAAGATGGAGAAGAACAGGTAGCAAAGAGAAGGAAGATCTGAGAGATCCGTTTTGCTCTTAGAATTTTGTAGCTTTCTTCTTTATTTAGAGTTTAAGACTTGCGTGCTCGCCCTTTATTTCCAAAACCTTGTGATTGCAGCTGAAGTGATGAAAGTCTCACGTTTATTTGAAAAAGGTTCTCAATTATTTAAAGTTTTTCGATTCTTGCAATTAAACAATTTTATTATCAAAACTAAAAGATAAATTTGCATTGATCATTACTCGGATTCAAAAATGGCTAAAACAAAGAAGGTGGACGGACTTCTTAAAAGAAGCTGCCTACGTATCCAAAAAGGTGGAATCAGGCCGTAACGTAGTTGGAGCTCGATTTACTCTCGGCTATTAACACTTATTTTGTGATGCCCTAACTTTTGCCAAGGTAGCCCTTTCGGGTTTTCGGCCTTGCTGGCTACTCTAACTTTTACCTGAGTCGCCTTTTCAGTTTTCAACTCAATGAACTTTTATTTTATCTCTATTTTTCTTTCAAGGGTAATATTTTTTTTTGAGTTGGTCCAAGTTGATTGGAGTGGAGAACGAGCTACCATCCAGATCCATGATGATTACAGCACTACTGGTCATAATAGTCTTGATCAAAGACGACCTGGCCCAATTCGGCTTGAACTTGCCTTTTGGGTTGAAAATAGGAGCCTTGATTTCCTTAAGAGCCAAGTCACTTTCTCTTAGGTTCTGGGTCTTAAAAAGTTTTTTGTTGAACGCTCGAGCTATCCTCCTTTGGTATCCTTGTATGTGAAATAGGATTTGTAGTCTTCTTTCATCGAATAAGAGAAGTTCTTCCATCCTATTCCTCTGTCATTCTTCTGCGACTTGAGCTACGTCTTATATTTTTTTATCCTTTTAAAGAATTTCTGCAGCACTATGATATAGCCATCTTGATCTTTTGGATTTCTCAATCATATCCTTTACACACACTTTGACTTTCTTGTGTATCATGTTATGCAACAAGGTATTGGCAGCCCTTTGGTAGGTTGCTCATGCATTCTTCAAATCAAATGTTGTCACATGGTAATAGTAGGTGCCCCACAATGTCATATTTTCTCTATCTTCAGGGTCGATCAAGATCTGATTTTACCCGGAGAAGCCATCCATAAACGATAAAAGAGCGTGCCCCGCTGTGCTATCCATCAAGACGTTAATGTGGGGTAATAAAAGTTATCCTTTAGACTAGCATTGTTGAGATTCTAAAAATTCGCATAAAATCTGATGCATCCATCCTTCTTTAAGACCAGCACAATGGTGGCCACCTTCTTCGGATACTTGGTTACCATAAGAAATCCGACATTGATTTTGTTACTCCCCAAACATCCGGGTCACGCGAAAGCCCACTAAAACATCCATTTAAGAAAATAGGTTTCACAGTTGATAATAAAAATGTATAACATTTGGATAAAATTCCTCACAGTTCAACTCTCATAGACTTAAAACATGCATTCTCATACATGAATAAACATATCGCCTAAAGGCATACAAAACCAGCCTCAACATGCACCGCATGTGTAAGTACATGTCTCAAAAAGGAAAAACTACAGCAAGTCTTCAGTCACCTTTGCAACTAGGTCAACTCCTCACACTCACCTAAAAAGGTTTTATAGCAAAATCCCACACCGTGAGCCGAAGCCTAATAGAAAGATAGATAGTAAAACTATAAAGCAGGCTATGCAATTACACACACACAGGCTCAACTACAGGAGCAAAAAAAGTTTTTCTTCCAAAACCATAAATTTTCTGTCAGACTATTATGAGTCTCAAAAGGTTTTATCTCACAAAAACCCACATTTTCCACCCTTCAAACTATGCATATCATCCTAGCAGATATCATGCCACAGTTAAGGGAAAGTTGTAAATAAATAATAAGCTCCACTCAGGCCACACAGTCGAGGAGAAAGATGTAAATGTAGTCCTATATACCGACTCTGCCATATCGACAAAGGTAACAACTATAGACTCTCATCCATTACTCTCGACCCGTAGGTTTAGTAATGACAAGTTCTATACGGAGTTACAACAATAACGCCATTAATGGAGGCAACCGACTTAGTTTACGGGGTCACACCCGAGGGCACTAAGTACCCACACAACCACTTAGTTTACGGGACCACAGCTCGAGGGCACTAAGCACCCATCCACCTCGTTTACAGGGATTAACCCGAAGGCACGTAAGGACCTACTTTGCACATGTTTTTGGACTTACACCGAGAAGCAATAGAAGCTCAACTCAACACACATAATGTCACGGTACATCTAGGGAGAACATTTAAAAATCCACCGTAGCTCAACTACAAAAACCCGTAAAAAGATTTATACAACACATGTATAAGGGGAGATCCAATCCATCAAAATGGAGATCTAAAATCATTTCCAACAAAACATTTAAAAGATGAGACTCAACCATGCGGGTAAGCTCCAAACCTCTAAAATCACGTTTTTTTTACCCTATTTCACAAAATACCTTGTTTTCAAACCTCCTTGTGAAAACTATGTATACCACGTACCCAAAACATGCATATAATCGAGAAAATGCGTAAAAACCCCACCTTTACCCAAAAACCACACTTTTACCCAAAAACCACGATTACACATGAAAATAGCATTTGATGCAATTTTAACCCAGTGAAAACACATCATTACACAAAACACCCTTATACAGTAATAGGGTCTAGAATCCTACCTCGAAGAATCAAGAACTCGATGTCTCAAAACTGAATAGTGTCAGAACGAGAATTCGGTCAGATGGATGCGAAGCCCTCGGCCCCGATAACAAGGATCCACGAAGGAATCAACAACAAGCCAAGCCCCGTGTCCCCAAAGCTAGAGAGAAGGAGGAGAAAATGGAAACTTAACTCTTAAGAAAGCCTTTCCAAACACTCCAGCCCCTAGAACCATATATAGACATGCTAAAAAGGTAGTCTAGTCGACTGAAGCCCCTCGAAATGCGTGAACCGCCTCCAGTTCAATCGACCGAACCAAGTAGTTAAGTCGACCGAACTCCTAAAAACCTGTTCAGTTGACCGAACCTCACAAAAAGGCTTCTGGAATTTTTTTTTTGGTTTTGGTCTCGGTTTTGTGTGGAAAACATGATTTTTGGTCCAACCACAAGCCAAAAGAGCTCTTACCAAACCCCAGAAAGCGTGTAACACATCTACGCATGCTTTTCTACAACTTTAAAGAATAAATCATGCATAGATGCTGTAATATACTGGAATAAAAGCGTCACGTATATAAATAACTCAAAATACAAAGCGTCAGGGTCTCACAACTCTCCCCTCTTAAGGAATTTCACCCCCGAAAGTCGCAACAAGATCACGTGATAAACAGGTATGGATATCTAGCATACATCCTAGACTCAAGCTCCCACATCGCTTCCTCGACCCCGTGATGATGCCATAGGACCTCGACATAAGCAATTGTTCTACCTCGTAACACCTACTCCTTTGTGTCAAGAATCCTCACTGGACGCTCCTCATAAGTGGCATCCTCATCAATTCGTAGCTCAGCCCAATCTAACACATGTAAAGGATCAGGCTCGTACCTTCATAGCATAGAAATGTGGAACACGATATGTACAGATGCTAACTGAGGGGGCAAAGGCAAACGAAATGCAACCTCTCCAACTCTACCAAGGATCTCAAATGGTCCAATGAAGCACGGTGA
>JAOTRH010450843.1:0-30587 GCA_034768845.1 Heliamphora exappendiculata | reverse complement strand
ATCCCACAATCCTGTTATTGTGTCACCGGTCTTCCTTACTTCATTCACAGGCAGAGGGCTATCAAATGCCCACAAGTTGCCCAAATCAGTGATCACCAGTCTTCCTTTCCTTTCTTTGTCATCTTCGACAGCCCAGGTATTGTCAATCTCCTCCCAGATGTCCTCCTCAATAAAGTCCACTTATTGCTCCTGGGCAGCCCAAAAGTCAGCCCACTCGGCCCCATCTGATTTTAGCACAATCCTCACCAGTCAGTAGAATTGCATGTTATCAACGTGTACCTCTTCCACAAAAAGTTGAGGAATGGTGATTCCATCGAGCACATGGCCAAATCCATAAGGCCGAGTCAGGTAATCCTATGGCCATTCATCTTCTTCATTGTGCTCCCCTTCTTGTTGGTATGCTTGGACAATCGATTGATAGCATTTCCATGCATTATCGTTCCATTCTTCCCCCTGTCTCGGCTGCCTCTAATAATCATGAACGAACATGTCGTCTAATCCTCAGCTATCGAAACATGAGGGCGTGGTAAGTGTGCTGAACAAATGTGTTGACTTGGGTCCTCCGACTCTCCCAGCGACATATAGTTTACCCCAGCCTGCCTGGCATGATTTGGCAGTAGGTTTGTGGTGACATTCGGCTTTTGGATGACCGATGGAGGAGGGATCACCTTGTTATCAATGTGGTTCTGAATTTCATGACGGAGCCTCATACACTTGTCGGTTAGGTGTCCATGGCTCTGATGAAAGGTGCAGTATTGAGAGGCATTGTACCTCGGTGGCAAGGGATCGGATACAGGAATGGGGTCTAATGGTTTGAGGAGTCCTTTATCAACCAATCGGTTCAGAACAGTGGATAACGGGATGTTGAGAGGAGTAAAAGTTCTTCGTGGCCGTTGCTGTGTTTACTGACCATCGCTTGACTGCTGAAAGTTGTTTATTTGATGAATGAAGAAGGGTTTAAAAGGTTTACCTCGCCTGAGTGGGACACGAGGTTAGTTGTGGCGGGTTGATTTGTGGGGAAGGTCCTTCTTGGTAATTTTTGACTGAATTTTGTCTTCTCAATATCACCGGATTGGATAGCATCCTCAATTTGCACCCCAGCGTCGAACTGCTGTTCAAAGGTGAAAAGTGGCTGCGTGATGAGGTAGCGCTTCAACGGAGACTGTAGGTTTTTTACCACCATCCTTACTTGCTCCTTTTTAGAAGGTCGGCTTGTCATTTTAGCGGCCTTGCCTCTTCAGCGAGTTAAAAAGTCAACAAAAGATTCCCGATTCTCTTGCCGGGTTATTTTAAGCTCTCGAGTAGTTACGTCAAGCTGGATGTTGTAGCTGTACTGGTTAATGAAGGCAGTTGCTATATCCTCCCATGTTCTAGTTTTGGCCACTTTGAGAGAGAGAAATCACCTCTGCGCAGCTCTAGAAAGCGACCGATAGAATAATTGAGCCTTAAGCTGATCATCGATCCCCATAGGGAATAAGGTCTCAACATACATTCTCAAATGGATATGCGGATCCCCAGTGCCATCAAACTTTTCTATTTCTGACATCTTAAACTTTTTGGGCAATTTCGCATCTGGGAATAGGCACAGACCACCTACGTCCAGTATATATTCTTTTATTCCTTTAGCTTTCCTCAACACCTTTTCCATTCGGTCAATCTTTTTTGCCAGTGTGGATTTCCTGGTCTGAGCAGTATTCTCATCTTCTATCACGATTGGGCGGGGAACCCGATGTGGTACAACAACCTGCGGTATTTTTAGCCCTTAGTTTTCATCCCAGAAATCTTTGCCATTCTCGTTCACATTGTCTGGCTATCCATTCACACCAAGCATACGAGCCTGAATTGCTTGTATCTGTGCCTCGCACTGGTTTTGAGCTTGGGTCTGTTGCTCCACAGTCCGCTGTATCTCGGTAATAGCCCTCATCAGGGCTGTCAAATTAACTTCATTTTCTGCCATGCCAGTTGATTCAGATACTCTGCGTAGTTTGCCCATTTCTGATCTTACCCAAACTCGTGTCAACTGTACTCTTTCTGGATCAATGATAACTCACAGAAAAACCTAGATTGCACAACCAGAATAACCAGTCTCAGGCATTTTTTAAAAGAACGTTCAGACAACAGACAGCAGATATCCCTGATACTTAAAACAACTGAAACTGAAATATTACCCCTGCCAGGCTCATACCACCAGCATAACAATTGAAAATAGGGGATAAATCAACCAAGCTCTATGGAAAGGTTTTGTTTAAGCGGACGGCGTTCCGGCAAGACAATAGTTCTAACCCTTAAGAGGCTGGTTCGACCTATGATTCTAAAAGAAAATGGACAATACTCCATCAGAGAAATAGATCTAACTCTCTAGGATCCTAATGAAAAATAGGCAGCATAATGGTAAGGAGAAACGACTAACTCTCATAGATATGTCAAGGGTTTGAGAGAAGCAAGCCTAAACAAAGGCAGAGAAAATCAAAGACCCGGGAGAACCTGGAGGAGAGAGAAACTGCCCTAGAGGTGTTAAACCAAACACGAGCATGACCCCAAGAAAAAAATTACTATGTGAAGGCCAAATATGGTGAAGAATAAAGACTCGGATAAGAACTCGAAGGAGAAACTAACTTAAACGAAAGAAAACAGAAAAACTCGGGCCAAACCCAGGAAAAGGACTAGCCTAATCCAAATAAATAATCCTAATAATATACAATCAAAACATACAATAAAGAAAAACAGATAATCCTACTAGGGTTAGCAGCACCTAATTTGGGGATTCTATGTTCACTATATGCGAAATGTCGAGTTTGGTAAATTTGAACATGGTACCTTCTGAATAGAGCCGGGTATATATCTCCCATGCCTGGAGTGGTGTAGGACATGGTCAAACAGTACACCTGAACTCTTTTACTGTACCTATGGAAGCGTACAGTCAGCAAGGGTTGCCTGTCTTCCCAACAATTTCCGAAACGAATTAACGTTCAGGGCATCGGGTCGACCAGGCAGCGGGTTAAAGAACAATGCATATGCATGTGGAGATGCAAATGAGAAATTTTATTAGTAACCAATGATACTTTTGAGTCTAACCAGAGAAATTTTATTGGCTATTGATCTTGAAAACGTTAACCAGAGAAAAATAGTTCGGGGGCTAAGGTACGAATCGAAAAATGTATTAGGTACCCCGTTCGCCCAACCGTAAGGTTGGCCTCTACTAATCATCATTGGTTCTTTAATACAATTTCTCAAATACATACAAATAAAGAAAATTTGAATAAAAAGAGAACATTCAAAATTAAGTATAGAAAAATACATAAAATATGTACATAACACTCCAAAACAAATAAGTGTCAAAAGAAATATTTTAAATCCTATAATATGCAATTTCTATCTAAAGGATACATGAAGTATACTCACGTGCAATTTCACAAAAATTAATTAAACCAGCATGGTTTAAATGAATAGATTAAAGATGTTAAAATAACCTAAGCATGATTTGCTACAAAATGAATTAAACTACTCTAAACACGCACTTAAAGAAAATAACCAAAACATGCATAACATTTATTTAGAAAAAAATATATAAATGTGATAAGTACTAAAAATAACAGATGCACAAACATTCTATGTTTTAAAATAAGAAAAGCCAACTAACAAAAATAAGTGTGTTTTAAAAAAAAGAACTTAAAATTTTAAAGAAAATAAGAGAAAAATTTATAAAAGAAAAATTCATACTAAGAATAAAAAAACTAAAAAATGTTTATTGAACTAATGAGAATGAAATCTAACTATTTAAATTTTAAAATGGATAAAAGAAAATAAGGAGAGAAAAAAAAATGAAATAAAATTACATTTAAAGAATGAGAATTAGATTAAAAGACTTTTTATAATTTTTAGAATTAATGAAAATAAAAACAAATGAGGATGGAATAAAGGTATAAGTAAATAAAGCTAGAAAAAAAATGAATAAGGAGCTTTATAGGAAAAATAAATACTAACGTTAAAAGAAAAAAAATATTAATAAAGAGAAAAATAAATTAGCATTAAGAGAAAAGAAAAAAAAATTGGACATTATAGAAAAATTTAAAGCTAGTAATGAGAAGAAAATGTTAAAAGAAGAAATTATACTAATATAAAAGTGAAGGGAAAAAATGAAAAATAAATGTTAGTAAATGAGTATTAAACTAATATTATAAGAAAAGAAAAGAAAAAAAAAAGATTATACATTAAAAAGAAAATCAAAACTACATTACAAGGAAAAGAAAAGAAAAAATAAATAAATAAATGTTAAAAAGAAAAATTACACTACTATTAAAAAAAGAGAAAAAGAAAATAAAAAACAAAAACTAATGAAAGAACATTGAATATTAAAGAGAAAGAAAAATAAATGTTAGGAAATTAAACTAATGCTAATAAGAAAAATTACAAAAAAAAATGAGACAATAGAATAGACTAGTAAATAATATTAAACTAGTACTAGAAAAAGGAAAGAAACCAAAACGTAATTATTTAATTGCCAAATATGAATATAGTATTTGTAACTATATTTATATGTGTGTAAGTACATTATGGTAACAATTAACAACATTGATTAGTTGTAATTGTCAAATCCTAACCTAGGGTTTTCAAAACATAGGTTTTCATGCTTTTCATGTATATAAATACAAATATTTAACTCATATCAAATAATACTTCAAAGATAGTTATAGATCCTACCTTTAATACGTTCCACCAACATGAATCGAACTTCTAGCGAGTTCCAAAACCTTAAAACCTCAATCGCGCAACTACGAAGAAGCTCCCAATGCACATCCATGTTCTCCAACAGTTTCTTACTCGAAGGAATGGCAGGAAATCTACTCCAACGGGACAAGGAAGGCTCCATGGATCTTCAAGACCTAACCCTAGGCCACCTACTTTGGTTTTAGAGAGAGGGAGAAGAGGAAAGAATGAGAAAACTAACCCAAAGCCCGTAATATATAGCTTATGTCCACCACAGACCGCTCGATCGGTCTCGAGACCGCTCGATCGGTCTCCACGACTACATTGTTGGTTCGACTTGAAACAAGTATATCTCATTCATCTGAACTTCAAATAGGGTCATTCTTGTGCTCAAATTGAAGCTCCAGAAATCTACTTTCCAATGGTTTTAATCTCATACCAGAATTCAATTTGTACAAAAAGTTATGACCAAAATAGTGAAAGTATGCCACTTTTCTTCACACACTTTTAGCATATTTTATCCCGACATCTTTTGGAACCTTATTTTCTTCTCCGAACATATCTTAACATGCGTATTCAAGCTCAAAATACTCTCTAATGACTTATCAAAATCAAGTTTTAATTCTTACCCAAAATTAATAGTTAATCATTTTTAAGTTAAAACGGGTCGGATCACTACAGCCTCCCCCACTTGAAAATTTTTGTCCTCGAAATTTAACTCCGGGACTGGAGTCAACAGTTCCCTCATCGATCATCAACAATCTTCCCATGACTACCATTTCACAACACGAACTTACTCCCAAAAAAAGCATCCTCAACTATAGTTTTCGCGTCAACATTCTCATTACCACGAGGGTTCTCCAAACTTTGTCGAATTAAGGTCCAACTTACTTCATCAAGGCTCTAAAACATAATTCACACCGAGTGCGAACCCCTCTTTCTGAACTACCGCAAACTATCTCATTGCCTCATCTAAGCGTACACCGATGGCTACTCTTGCAAACCGAACACACGTTACCAAACCTTGACTTTGTTCACACGGATCACACGCATCTTTTAAGACCCTGTATCGTTTCTTTTTATGATATATGCATATTCGGTGCTTTTGGCGCATGTTTAGAATTTTTACTTCTATATATTTTTATGCAATTTGATACGTGTTTGAGTATATCTATGCATGCTGGGTTGGTCCTGGGGGTTGTTGGGAGTTGCGGTTCGAAGTTCAAAATTTTTTTAAAAATATATATTTTGGAGGCGTATAAATAGCTGGAGTTAGATATTTTGAAAAAATATTTTCTAAACTTCTTGACTAAATTTTTTCCATTTTCTCTCTGCCTTCTCTCTAACTTCTCGGGGGCCCAGGGCTTAATTTTTGGCGATCTAATAGCCGATCCTTATTATTAGCATCGTGCTCTATGCATCCATCCGGATAAAATTTTATTCTGACGAATCTCGATTTTATGCGTGGATCGAAACGTTGAGTTTTCAACTCATCGAGGTAGGATCCTAAACTTTGTAGTTGTTAGAGGGTTCTACATGTAATCTTGTGCATCGTTACCGTTTTATATTCATGAAAAGGTGTTTTATCGTTACCGTTTTATATGCTTATAGATCTCCATGTTGATGGATAAAATCTCCTTTATACATGTGTTGTATAACTGCTTGCGGATTTTTAAATGTTATCCATAGATGTACCGTGGTAGTGGTGTGTGTTGAGTTGGGCTTCCATTACTCCACGATGAAAGTACAAAAACGTGCGCAGAGTAGATCCATACGTGCCTTTGGATTAATTCCCGTAAATGAGGTTGGTGGGTGCTTAGGGCCCTCGGGTTGTGAACCTAAAAACTAAGTCGATTGCCTCCATGAATGGCATTGTTTACGTTGTCGTGACTCCGTATAGAACTTGCCATTACCGAGCAGACCTTAAGTGGTGACTAGGGTAATGGACAGGAGTCTATAGTTGTTACCTTTGTCTGTGTTGCAGAGTCAGTACATAGGATTACATTTTATCTCTTTCTCCTCGGATGTGTGACCTGAGTGGAGAATACTGTGTTTTACTGCTTTTTCTTAACTGTGGCATGATATCTGTAAGATTAAAGATATGCATAGTTTCAAGGATGGAAATGGTAGTTTTCAGATGAAAAACATGTGGTTTTTGTGAGAAAACCTTTTTGGCTTTTGTGGTCGAGTTAGTTCCCACCATATGATTGCATGACTTGCATTACAGCTTTACTGTCTTTTCCTATTGGGCTTCGGCTCACAGTGTGGGATTTTGCTGTAAAACTATTTTCAAGTCGACGTGAGGAGTTGACATAGATGCCCGTGGTGACGGAAGGATGGATGTAGCTTCTCCTATTTTGTGACATGTACTTTTACATGTAATGCCTATTCCAGAAAATGAGTTTTGTACGCCTTGAGGCGATATACTTATTCATGTTTGAGAATGCACGTTTACTGTTTATGAGAGCTGAACTTTGGAAAAAAATTTATCCAAATGTTGTATATTTTTTAGTTGAGGGTGTTCTAACCTCAAATCTTATTTTCATAAACGGTGCTTGGTGGGCTTTCGCGTGACTCTGGTATTTGGGGCATGACAACTTGGTATCGGAGCTCTGGGTTCGAATACCTAAGAGCCATGGAAAAGAGGGTACATCACATTGTGAGGATGTATGTGTGCTTAATTGCATGTAATCAAGAGTTTTCTTACATTAGCATGATAGCTTGTGGTGTATACGTGTATATGGAGATTGAACTTTAGGATTGATTAGTCTTGCCTTCGGGCATTTGGATTAATAAACTTGGGAGCCATGTTAAAAACGCTTTTTGCAGACGTGATTTCTAGTAAGGAATGTAAGTAGGTTATCCAGAGTGATGAGTCCTTATTTTTTGTACTTCTCGGTATGTGAGATGTGATGACATGATCTAAGTGGCTATGTGTTAGCATGTTTATGTGTATTATGTCTTTTACGTTAGCAATCATATGTTGTATAGATGCTTATCCTGTTATATGGCTTTTGTGTAGGGTATCTCCATGCGGGGAGGACGAGGCCGAGGTAGAGACCGTGGCCGTGATTCTGTCTGAAGGGACGTTCTAGTCCTAGATGTTGGGGATGCTAATGCACCCCACAAACTTGTTGACGGGGGAGATCTGTTGCGTGAGATGGTTGGCTCCATCCGACAACTGGCTGAGGTCACTAGGGGAAGGGAGAGTGTACTTGAGCCAAGGGCGACGGTCGCGATGTGCGAGTTTTGCCGTCTGGACCCTCCTACCTTTTATGGGGATCCCAACCCCACAATAGCCACAGAATGGCTAGAGCTGGTTACTAGGATTCTAGATACACTACAGATTGAGGAAGATGACCTGAGGGTTACTTTTGCTGCTTTTTAGCCGAGGAAAAGTGCTCACAAGTGGTGAAAGTTTGCCAAGACCATTGTTGGGGGCACTTTGGAGGCATTCACTAAAGTGTTTCTGGAGAAATACTTCATGGCGACATTGAGAGATCGCTACAGAGAGAACTTTCTTTTTCTAACGCAGGGGATAATGACTGTGATTGAGTATGAGGTCGAGTTCACTAGCCTATCTCGATTTGCACAGGAGATCGTACCTACAGATGAGTTTCGTGCGAAGAAGTTTGAGAGGGGTATGAGGCCCACTATCTGAGACAGAATGGCGGCATTCAGGATGCAGGTCTTTACAGAGTTGGTGGAGACCGCCATGAAGGTGGAAGACACTCTGAACGAGACGCGCAGAGACAGAGACAGTAGGGGTCCGCAATATGGGGGACGTGCACAGTTCCAGGGACGCAGGGATAAGCGTCGACGGACATCTGGTCCGAGTTCTCATCCATTGGACTCGTATCCGCTACAGTCTTCTGCATCCACGCCTCCTGCAGCTTCAACGGGAAGGTCGGATCATAGAGAGTCTATTTGTTTTAGATGCAGACGACTAGGGCATCGTGCGATATAGTGCTGTAGTCCAGTGCCTGCTCAGGCACAGTCGCAGTCGCAAGTTCTGGAGAGAGGACCTGTGGTATGTTTTGAGTGTGGACAGTCTGGGCATATCTGTAGGGACTATCCCAGAGGAGGAGTATGCGGAGCACAACCGAAGCATCGGTTACTCCATCTGCCCTGGGATGCCAGCCATCTAGATTCGCAGAAGGGGCGCTTCAGTACAATCGAGCAGACATTCTACAATTTAGGGCCACAGTGGACAGGCCAGAGCTTATGTTCTTGCAAATCCAAGTTCATCTAGAGCATCGGTCATGCCCGATGTTGCTGCTACTGCCTCTATGATCAAAGGTACTCTTCTAGTCTTTAGATCATGGGCTAATGTTCTTATCGACACGGGAGCATCACATTCGTTTATATCATCTGCTTTTGCATCTGCTTTGGGGTTAGAAATGGACTAGTTGGGTAGTGTTTTGAGCGTGGAGACCCCAGTCAGTGGGAGTGTGACGCTGAGTCTTGTCTATAGATCCTGCGTGTTGGAGGTCGTTGGTCATTGTTTGGAGTTCGACTTTATTATTCTAGACATGACCGCGTTTGACGTCATCCTAAGGATGGATTGGCCGACCACCTATCATGCCTTTATTGATTGCGATCGACGGAGGGTAACGATTTGTACACCGACGAGAGATTATTTTTGCTTTATGGGAGACCGGGATGAGGGTTTGGTATCTATGCTCGGTGTTGCGCAGAACCAGGGCAACCTGGGTTCCCTCATTGCAGCTCTCAAATTAGATGAGGGAATTAAGGCTCAGAGAGAGTTACCACCAATGGTTTGTGACTATCTTGGTGTATTTCCCGATGATCTGTGTGAGTTGCCACCGAACCGTGAGGTAGAATTCGCTATTGATCTTGTTCCAGGAGTTATTCCTATATATATGCCATCTTATCACTTTGCACCCGCTGAGTTGCGTGAACTCAAAATACAGCTTCAGAAGTTACATAACGGGGGATTTATACGCCCAAGTACTTCACTGTGAGGAGCTTTTGCTCTTTTTGCTAAGAAGAAGGATAGATCCTTGCGATTGTGTATCGACTACTAGCAGTTGAATCATGTGACAATAAAGAGCAAGTATCCTATGCCGAGGATAGAAGATTTGTTTGATCAGTTGAAAGGGTCGAGCAGCTTTTTCAAGATTGACTTGAGATCAGGATACCACAAGTTGAGGATTTGGGACGAGGACATAGCGAAGACCACCTTTCAAACTCGCTATGGTCACTATGATTTTCTGGTAATATCGTTCGGTCTAACGAACGCTCCTGCTACGTTTATGGATTTGATGAACCAGATCTTCCATCCTTATCTGGACACAGTTTTGTGGTGGTGTTTGTGAATGATAATCTCGTGTTTGTGGATGATAATCTCATCTACTCACCTACTAGGGAGGCACACGAGGAGCACCTGCATATCGTGCTACAGACTCTAAGAGACCATCGCTTGTATGCGAAGTTCGAGAAGTGCGAGTTCTTGATGTCAGAGGTGAGGTTTCTTGGACACATACTATCTACGGACGGAGTATCAGTGGACTCATCGAATAAGGATGTTGTGATGGGTTGGGAGCGACCAGAGAATGTCTTCGAGAACCGCAGTTTTCTGAATTTAGCAGGCAACTACCGACGGTTTGTGAAGGGTTTTGCTAGACTTGCTGCGTCGATGACGCGTCTAATGCGGAAGGGTGTTCGTTTGGAGTGAGTCCTGTGAGTTGGCATTTCAGGAGCAGAAGACGAGGTTGACTAGCATGCCGTGTTGATTATTCCAGAGTGAGGCTTGGGGTATATAGTGTACTGTGATGCATCACACGACGGTTTAGGCGATTTTTTGATGCAGGGAGGTAAGGTTGTAGCCTATGGTTCTCGATAATTGAAGACGCACGACAAGAACTACCCGACACACGATCTAGAGTTGGCTGCCGTGGTCTTTGCCTTGAAGAGATGGCGTTACTATCTTTATGGTGAGCACTTAGAGGTCTTCTTCGATCACAAGAGTTTGAAATACTTATTTTCGCAGAAGGACCTGAACTTGCCCCAATGACAATGGATGGAGTTGTTGGAGGATTATGATTTTGACTTACAGTACCATCCAGGAAAGGCCAATGTTATGGCTGGTGCGCTTAGTAGTAGGTCTTATGGGTCGTTAGCTTCTGTGGCTATACGCAAGTGGCATATGCTCTGAGAGATTGGGGAGTTTGATTTGTGCCTCGGAGAGACAACGACGGGTGCCACCTTGCTCTTAATATTTTCGCGACCAGCATTGTTAGCACGTATGCTAGAGGTCCAGCAGACGAACCAAGAGGCTCAGATGATACGGGATCGTGTTGCTAGTCGAGAGGATACAGTGGGATGGATTGTGGGTTCACATCAGAGTCTGCGGTTGGCCTGGTGGCTGTTTGGGCTAGAGTCCTGCCATGCGGATGTACTACGTGAGTATTATCATTATTTCCTTACTGTGCATCCTAGAGGAACGAAGATGTATCATGACCTACGTTGTCAGTTCTGTTGGACGGGAATAAAGAGAGATGTGGTCCAGTTTGTTTCTCGATGCCTTATTTGTCAGAAGGTGAAGGCAGAACACCAGAGACCGGCAGGATTAGAATTACCCCTTTGACCTCGGTGATGTTTTAGAGACATGTTTGGTTTGGTTCGGAGCTATAAAACATGTTCTGTCATCGAAAACAGTTTGAGAAAAATTCCAGTGAGGATTCAATCGACTAAGGGGGCGAGTTCAGTCGATTGAGTGGGCTTTTTGGTGGTTCAGTCGACTGACCTTGAGGGTCCAGTCAACTGACCTATGTCGGTGAAAATTTTTTGATTTTTCAAAAACTTTTCAGTTGACTGACCAGAAAGGTTCAATCGTCTGACCTGGGTTTTTGTGCGTTTTTCTATAAATATCAGGCTTGAAGATATTTTGAAGGAGGTTGCTTCTAAGTTAAGTTTTGATATTCTATGTCTTCTCTCTAGATTATGATGGGCCCGGGCACGATTTTTAGCAAACTGACAACGGATCCTTGATGTTAGTGTCGGGGGCTTCGCGTTCATCTGGACAGAAACCCGTTTCGTCGAGGTTCAATTTTGAGATGTCGAGCTTTTGCCTCAACGAGGTAGGATTCTAGACTCTACTGCTGTTAAAGGGTGTTATATGTAATTATATGTGTTTTCACCAGATAGAAAATACATTGAATGTGATTTTCATGTTTAAACCTTGATTTTGGGGTAAAAAGTGAGTTTTACGCCTTTTTTGGTTTATTTCATGATTCGAACGTGTTGATATCTATGTGTTGATATTCGTAGTTTTTAAAAGGAAGTTTTAAAAACGGGGTGTTTTGTAAAAACTGTGAAAAAATGTGTTTTTGGAGATTCAGAGCTAACCCTTGGGATTGAGTCTCAGCTTTTAAAATGTTCTGTTGAAAACATGTTTTTACATGCTTATAGATCTCCATGTTGATGGATTGGATGTCTTTTATACATGTGTTGTATAAACCGTTTTATGGGTTTTCGTAGTTAAATTACGGTTGATTTTGAAATATTTTCCATAGTTATACTGTGACAGTGGATGTGTTGAGTTGAGCTTACATTGCTCCTTGGTGGAAGCCTAAAAACGTGCGCAACATGGGTGCTCTGTACCTTCGGGTTAATTCCCATAAATTAAGTGTTGGATGCTTCTTCCATCAGTCGTGACAAGCCGAAAAGAAAAACCGATTACCTCTGTGAATGGTGTACGTTGTTGTAACTCCGTATAGAATTTGTCATTACCTAACAGGCCTTTAGTGGTTCAGGACTAGGGTAATGGGAAAAGGTCTATAATTGTTACCTTTGTCCTTGTGTGTGGCAGAGTTGGTACATAGAATTTCATTTTATCTCTTTCTCCTCGACGGTGTGGCCCGAGTAGAGTATACTATTTTATTACAACTTATCGTTTTATTTTCCTCAATTGTGTGTTCCGAGTGAAAAAAATAACATTTTGTTCTCGGTTGTGCGATTCGAACGAAAAACTTAGGTTTTGATTACGATTTTTTCCTTAACTCTGACATGATATCTGTACTGTTGATATGCACGGTTTTAAGGATGAAAATGTGGGATTTTATGGAGTAAAATCATTTTTGAGGCTCGTGTTGGCCTGATGAAAAACTTGTAGTTTTTTTTAGAGGAAAATCTTTTCGGCTCTTGTGATTGAGTCTGTATGTTTATGATTGCATAACCTGCTTCACAGTTTTATAGTCTACTTCTATTGAGTTTCGGATCGCAGTGTGAGATTTTGTTGTAAAATATTTTTCAGGTGAACATGGTCTTGTAGGGTAACCTTGAGGTGCCCGGAGGTGACTGTTGAGAAGACCGTATTGTTTGGTCTTGTTAGGTAATTTATACCTTTCTATATATGTTTCATGTTGGGATATAACATGTTGTAATACATATGCTTTTCTTATGGCTGTGGGCCGATGTATGTATGCTTTATATTTTTGAGGAAACCATGGGTTGGTTGTTATTTTTCGTAATTTCTTACTATGTTTTTCATTAGTTAGTGCAACGGTTTACAAACGGAATTTTTTGATGGTTTATACTTCATTCAAACCCTTGTACTTCGAGGAAGATTTTGGAACGACCTAAGCTTTTTTTAAATAAAAAATTTTCTTTACCCGAAAAGTGTATTTTGTTTTAAAGGCTAAACTTGTGGGACCGTAAACGTAGTATCTTGGCTACTCTTTCAAATAAAATAAACTCTCGGAAGTACGTTTTACAAAAGTTTTAACCTTGTTTGGCTTTCTAGTTTTAAATCCCTTTTGTGGTGGAACGGTGTAGTGATGTTCATAAGATCTTCACGTCACCCGGAGTTTGAAACGTGATAAATAGTTAAGTGTAATTGAAAGTATGAACATTTGTGAATGGAGTTGGGTTTGCAAAATCTTAATTGAACGGTTATGAATAGTGGTAAATGTGGAAGGTGATTGAAAATATGAAAACAATGAAACGATTTGAAAATGATCAGGAAGTCAAAGGTTAAAACTCTGGTATTGTGTTTGAAAATGAAATTGATTTGTTTACAAAAATTCGGTTATATGAATGAAAACTTGTTTGAAAAAATAAAATTAGTTTTTGGATAAAACTACGTGGTACATTTTACATAACCATCCTCGTATGTCATGCATTTGTTCATCTTTAGTTTATTTCCTACGAGTCTCGGTTCATGTTGTGTAAAACATATTTCATGTGGCAATGGAAAGTAAGTCGTCAAATGAGGTGGATTATAGTGAGAACCGTGTTGGTTCATTTTTTTATAATTATATATTCTTTGGTAAAATCCTTTGGTATTTATATTTGTAAACGTAATTCTTTTGACACATTAGATGGATGTATTTGGACATGTGAAGATTTGTTTTGTAAGGCCCTAAGACCATGGATTCATGATTTGTATGCATGTGAGATCGTCGGACTTTTATTCGGTTGTTTTCTCGATTTTCGTATAATATTTTATGGATTAAATATTAGTTTTCAAACTTTTGTGAAGTTAGAAGTTATTTCCATGTTAAATGTATATTTTACTTCATATTTTTGCTTACTTAAAATTATGTTCAAATTATGGGAGATTTTAGTATTTTTTCAATACTTAAAATTTTTTCAAAATTTTTGGCAGTTTGCTTTCAGGTGCCTCACCGCTTAAGTGGTTGAGAGTTCGCTCGATCGGACTCTGCTTGGTGGCACACTTTTAAAAAATTGTTTTAAATAGGAGGTTTGTTGATTACCTTTTGAGCATCTTTTATGATATAAGTAGCTATATTCGAGGGCTTATTTCACAGGTTAAAAAGCTCTTTTACTTCGATTTTGATAAAAGATAAATAAAATATTTTGGTTGATTTTCCAACGAAACTTAGTTTCGATTAATCTTTTGGTTTGACTTGTGATTAAATCTTAAATTCAAGTTTCTTTATTTTTTATATATCATGGGGTTTTATTATTATAAGGTCAAAGTGTGACAGATTGATATCAGAGTTATAAGTTTAAATACCTAAGAACCGAGAAAATGGTGATCCATTGCGTGAGAATTTGCATTGATGTATGACATTTATATATTGGTATGTTTGCGTGATGTATCCACTAAGCGACTTGATGTTTGCATGCTATGTGGTATATGGGTATGGAGGTTGGGTCTTTGGGATGATGTGACTTACCTTTGGGTGTCCAGTCGACTAATTCGGGGTTTGAATTAGAAAGGCGTTTGGCCAACGTCTATTATAATAAGAAATCCATACGAATTATCCGGATTGGTGTGACATTCCTAAGAGTTGTCCTTGGCATGTGGATACATGTTGATGCGATATTGCTTAACAATGATTAATATGTTTACACGGCTTTGAAATGTTAAGTCGAATCTTACCTTGATGAGTTTCATGATGCCCTTCATAAAGAAGAAATGTCTATAGGGCTAGGGCAAGGTTGTAGTTGAGGTAATGGTATGGGTTATGGAAGTATGACTCGATTGTCGTTGATTGCTACTGGGGTAAAACTCATGAGTTGAGTGTTGATCGCTTGGTGCATGATAGGACTTGCTTATAAGTTGTGGTAATCACATGAGAGGGTGTTGGCCTTAGTTAGTTGCTCGTTGCATTTTCGTATTATCATGGTTTTGTCTCGATGTTGTTGAGGCGTGGAAAATTAGATAGTCGTTGTAATTGATTTTTCTTATAGAGTAATACAATTAGGAGGTGAGTTGTATTATTAGTGACCTTGTGATTCGATGCGATAGGGTGTTTGCAACCCCTTAGAAACCATTCGGTATGATTGAGTTATGGGATGGTGATAATACATCTCTGTTAAAATTTTTGTGCATGTGGTTTTGGGCGTACAGAAGATTGTGTACATCATGAACCATGCTATGTCTTGAGCCTGTACTTGGGAATAGGGTATGGACAGGAGCATAGTGGATGGGAGGATAATAATCATTTGTCTAACGTATTTTGAAATTTCTGGACATAAATAATTTTGAGGGTATCCCTTATCCTGTGGGTGTTGTTGATAGTCATAATGATACTTAATAGTTTTGAAAGTCTTGTTTCTTATTGAGATTTGAGAGTTGAGTTACGGGTGCATAAGCTCAGAGATGAGCTCGGTCGATTAACCATGTCAAGCTCTTATTCGGTTATTTTCTCAATTTTCGTATGAAACTCTACTGAATAAAATATTAATTTTCAAGCTTTTGTGAATTTGGAAGTTATTTCCATGTTAAATGCATGTTTTACTTTATATTTTTGCTTATCTAAAGCTATATTCAAATGATGGGAGATTTTAGTATTTTTTCAACACTTAAAATTTGTTTTAGGATTTTGGGCAGTTTGCTCTCGGGTGCGTCACCGCTCGAGCGATTGAGAGTCCGCTCGAACGAACTCCGTTAGGTGACACATTTTTAGAAATTTGTTTTAAAAAGAAGGTTTGTTGATTATTTTTTGGATATCTTTTATGGCATAAGTAGCTATATTTGGGGGCTTATTTCACAAGTTTAAAAGTTCTCTTTTACTTCGATTTTGATGGAAAAAATAAAATGTTTTGGTTGATTTTTCAACAAAGCTTAGTTTGGTTAGTCTTTTGGTTTAACTTGTGATTAAATCTTAAACTCAAGTTTTGTTAAATTATATATCCTGGGATTTTATTGTTATAAGTTCAGGATGTGACAGATTGGCATCAGAGTTATAGGTTCAAATACCTAGGAACCGTGCAAATGGTTAATTCATTGTGTGAGAATTTGCAATGATGTGTGACATTTACGTATCGGTGTATTTGTGTGATGTATCCACAAAGCGACTTGTTGTTTGCATGCTATGTGATATATGGGTATAGAGGTTGGATATTTGGGATAATGTGTCTTACCTTTGGGCGTCCAGTCGACTAGATCGGGGTTTGAGTTAAAAAGGCGTTTGGCTGACGTTTATTCGGACTGGTGTGTCATTCCTAAGAGTTCATCTCAATATGTGGATACGCGTTAATGCGATATTGCCTGACAATAATTAATATGTTTACACGGCTTTGGAATGTTAAGTCGAATCTTACCTTGAAGAGTTTCATGATACCCTTCATATAGAAGTTATGTCCATAGGGCTAGGGTGAGATTGTAGTCGGGGTTGGGGTACAGATTATGGAAGTGCGACCCGATTTTCGTTGATTGCTATGGGAGTAAAACTCATGAGTTGAGTGTTGATCGCTTGTTGCGTGATAGGACATGCTTGTAAGTTGTGGTAATTGCATGAGGGGGTGTTGGCCTTAGTTAGTTGCCTGTTGTATTTTCGTATTATCATGGTTTTGTCCCAATGCTGTTGAGGCGTGAATAATTGGTTGGTTGTTGCAAAGGATTTTTCTTGTGGAGTAATACAATTGGGAGGTGAGTTGTATTAATAGTGATCTTGTGATTTGATGCGATAGGGTGTTTGAAACCCTTCAAAGACTATCTGTTATGATTAGGTTATGAGATGGTGATAATACCTCTCTGTTAAAATTTTTGTGTATGTGAATTTGGGTGTGTTAAGAATTATATACATCATGAGCCATGCTATGTCTTGAGCATGTACTCAGGAATATAGTATGGACGGGAGCATAGCAAATGGGAGTGTAATAATGATTGCCCTAATGTATTTTGACATTTCTGGACATAAATGATTTTTAGGGTATCCCTTACCGTTTGGGGTGTTATTGATAGTCATAAAGATACTTGATAGCTTTAAAAGCCATGTTCCTTATTGAGATTCGAGAGTTAAGTTATAGGTGCATAAGCTTAGAGACGTGCTCAATCGATTAACCATGAAGTCGCAAATATGTTGGATTGGAATGTGTGCTGGTTTTGGTTACGATTCTAGCGTGCGACGAGTATAGATCATTTGAAAATTTCACAGGAGCAAAGGCATGTGGTTTTGATCGTTATCCTTATGGTTAGGAGATCGTGTTCGGGAGCTATGTTAGGTGAGTACAGGGATGTGCCTGAACGAAGTTGAGAGGTGAGTAGTATTAGGTCTTTTACGAGACGACGTGGTCACTTTAGTGTCTCCCTTGCGAGTGCTAAGTGCGTGAGATTTGAGAAACCCGTGAACGGAGGTGATGGTGTAGTTGGCCCAGTACTTAGATGGTGTAACATGAGTGTGATGTTTCTTGAATGAATATGTCACGCCCTAAACTCAAGACCACGTGAAACACCTATAAACAACTAAACAAGATACCCAATCGAGAATACACTCTCAAAATAAACATACATGCATTGTATATAAACGCCAAACGGCTTACAACACACGGCTCCAACGCCGAAAAACATGTTATAGCATACATGATACAGATATAAACAAAAAGAAAGACTACAGCTCTTCCATCTTTTCAGCACCTCCAAATCAACCAGCGTGACCGGTACCTGAAGAAAAGCAAATCCCACACCGTGAGCCAAGACTCAGCAAAAACTAGACAGGCATGCAGTATAAACAAACATACTAGGAAATCGAAGTTTAGGTTTAGACTCTCTTTCAAGCCTTGAAAACGATTTTAACATGCAAACGGAAAAGCAAGGATACAAACCATCTTTTGACTCACTCACAAGAGCCCGAAAACAGTTGAAAAAATGTTTTTAAACCGCGATTCACACGACTCTTAAAACAGTTTGAAAATTGATCTATCCGTCTCATAATGCAATACATGCAATTCATGATACATACAACCGACCCTCACACGCCACAACCACAGTCCTAACACTGAGACAAAGATCCATACATAAACATACATTTCCAGGATAAAATCGTATACTATGGGATAAAATCATAAACTAAACCACGAGTTAAAATCGCCAACCAAACCCCGGGGTAAAACCACATACTTTTCCATAAGCGACGGGATGGAACCGCCGACCACGACTTATACCACGGGATAAGATCGCATACCACGGGATAATACCGTATACCACGGGATAATACCGTATACCACGGGATAACACCGTATATTACAGGATAAAACTGAAATTAACGGGGTAACACCGAATACATGCAACAGGATAATACTGAAACTACGGGATAATACCGAGCATTCCTATGCATAAAATAAACAGGATTTAAATGCATAAACATACCACATGCACCACACGCATGTTCCCCACAGATCCATCACATCCATGTCTAATAAAACTGTGAATTTTAAAGCATGCAACCACGTTACACGTAACGATACCAATTCATGTAATCAACTTACATATTCCATGCATAATAAACAGTTACAAACGCACATAACCAAGTGTAACAATACATCACAGCGCCACCCGTCAAAACAAACCGATAACCACTCACCCAAGCAAACTGTCCACATACCGGGACCCGTCCACATACCGGGACAACCAACATTTAACCCGAAGATCAACACTTGAACCTTCTCCAGACCGATTCTTACCAGAACCCAACCCTAAAACCAAACCACGAACCTACACGTTCCGAGCATAACCAACACGCACACAACCGTGCCATGACTCCCAAAACCTAACCATGCACGTCAATCCAAGGACGACATCTAAACAATACCCGGGATTACAACACAATACCCAAAACCACCGCACAACTAACTGAACCCCAAAAAGAATCCACAGGTATTTGAATAAACTAATTCCCATAAATTAATCAATTGAATACCATAGACGCCAATCGAAAACCAAAACCTAACCATATAACCACCATCACATTGCCCAGGAGTTCAGTCGACTGACCCAAGCCCCCAGTCGACTAAACAACACACTGAAAAATCACGAAAATGCCTCACGCACGGTTCAGTCGATCAAACCCCACGGTCCAGTCGACCGAACTCAAGAACTATGATCCAGTCAACTGAACTAATGAGTTCAGTCGACCGAACTCACCTGGAAACCATTTTTAAGCTATGGGTTCAACCCTCCAAATCTCAAATCGAAGCCTCCAAACTCCAACCAACATCCTCAAACATACACACGCCGAGGCCGAACACCAAGACCTCAAAAGAAACCTCCGACACCCGATTCCATCCACCGAAATCAACAAAAATCCAATTTTAAACCCAAAACCCAACTTCTATAAAAAATCAAATTTACAACAATTCGACCAGTAAAAAGACACCCGATTGCACGTAGCACCCTTATAAAATATACAAGTCTAGAATCCTATCTCGGTGAGTTCAAAACTCAGCGTCTCGATTTACGCGCAAAATCAAGCATCGTCGGAATCAAAATCTAACCAGATGGTTGCGTAGCCCACAACGCCAATAACAAAAATCGACAATCTGATCGTTGAAAATCGAGCTCTAGGCCCCCGAGAATAGAGAAGGCACAGAGAAAATAGGAACCTTGTTGGAGAAGTTTTAAAAAATATCTTTATGAAAATATCTAACTCCAGATATTTATAGGCCTCCAAAATATCTTCTTCTTTTTTTAAATTCGCCCCACAATGGCCCACGACCCTGGGAACCTACCCCGCATGCATATCTATGCCCAATCATGCATCATAAGCAGTAAAAACATGCTCAAACGAAAATACGTAGCGCGTGTCCGAAAACGGCAAAAAAAGAAAACAGGTCAGGGTCTTACAGAATATAAGTTGCTTATGTTTGAATCTAAGAGTAGAGGTGGTTATGTTGTTTTGCCCTTAGGAGTAAAATGTGGAGTAGTAAAGTCCAACAATGTACCTTAATAGTTTCAGTGGCCTAGGGTTAGCAAGCGAAGATTATGGATCCAAAACGTATGTAGTCGTTTTTATGCTCAAACAATAGAAGTGTAGATCATGTTTGTATAGTCGTGGGAGTTATGGGTAACTTTGGGTGGAAAGTCTCAAATTTGGCCTTATTCGATTAAGCACCTTCCGCTTTCTTTGTGCATTTGCCTAAGAAGTGAGCTCGAAGCTGTAACGTAACTGTTGTTTACCTATTAGAAGTTAGGTTAGTGTAGCGCAACCTTGTGAGGTGATGCCTTGGTGAAATGGGAGTGTTTGGTGCTGTGCCTTTGTGTATACCCGGTAACAAATTTATAATCCTATGAGACTCGTTGTGTGGGGCATAAGGAAGTTAATGGTTTTTTAGGTGTATGAACGGAGTTTGAATTTCAGAACTAAGTGTGACAAGTGGTATAATTATCATGGTTGGGGCTAACAACATTTATATGGTGGTAGTCAATTCAACTTAAGGACAGATGGATAGTGTTCTCCTGAACCGAGTATTTAACAGGTACCTAGAATGTGATGGTGTTAAGTGAGAACTTCTGGTTGACCTTTTCTTTTCTCTAGGCAGAGAGAGAGAGAGAGGGCTACCTTGTGGACAGTTATCATGTGGAGCTATTTATCCTTATTCGATGTGAATATTGGGACCTTTAATTGATTCTTGACTTGGCAGTTTTCTTAGAAGGTGAAAATCTCCATGGGGTTGTGACTTATGAACTTGTACCACCGTCATTAGGTGATTGTATGACTAATTCCTCAAAAATTTTCAGTGAATGTTTGTTTGCTCTACCCTGTGAGTATGAATGATTGGGTTGTGTTCCCTGAGATATCGAGTTGGTAGACCTGAAACACCTGTTCTTTTTCTAACATAGGAGTTAGGGTTGAGATATAGAACCTACGTCTGCAGAGATTGATTGAAGGTTGTTTGATAGATATATAATGTATGTTCTAATTTGTAGGGAAATGTTGACATTCTTAGCTTTTGTCAGGGTAAGGTGATATCCTTACTGAAGTCTTGGTGACTAGGCATTTCATATGGTGAGCTTTTGATAGACCTTTTATGAGTCTCTATATGTGTTTTGCTTGACGTTTCAAACTACTCAGTTTTCTCAGAGTTGATAGTCAGATGCCCACTCGTGGTAAGGATATAAATTATAAACAATCAAGTTGAGGTAACTAAGAGAATATGGTAAGCGTATAAGTAACAAGGAATTTGATATTTGAAAGCCTTCATCGATATAGCCTTTTTGGGCCAACATATTTGTCTAGTTCGGGAACAGAAAAATCTTATCCGTATACATAAAGACCTCTCTTGTAAGGATTCTTAGCTTCGATTGATGAGAAGTTGAGAGAGGTTGTGATCCTGTTAGTTTCGGTGACGTCGCGTGACAGCTTAGTGCTAGCACGTTGAAAGAGTAAGTGTAAGAGTACGAGCATTGGAAGAGCAAGATAATGGTATGCGAATTGAGTTGGGTGGTTATTTTTTGGTCAATTTTAGGTGAATAGAGTGCCTTGATGAGTTGCGTATAAGATGAAACTGTTAGTATAAGAGACGGGTCTTGGTTAGTTACTTGGCGGGAAATGTATGAATTGTTTGAGTGGAGTTGGTGAGGGATTAGAGAATCGTGTGCTGTTACTATCTAATGCAACTTGTTATACGTGTGGTACGGATGCAAAGAAAAGATGTGAGTGTATATGCAAGTATTGACGAGTAGTATCAAGTATTGATGAGTAGTATGATTAATAACTGTTTGGAATTTAGTAACTGACCAAGTGTGGAATGTGGTGGATTTGAGGAACTGATATACATATTATGAGTGTGGGTAAATGTCTGATGGGATTTATTGTGATCGATTAGAGGTTGAACAGTCAACTAATAGTCAAAAGTTTGATGGTGAAACATAGGATTACGTATCTGCGTTGTTCTGTAATAAGTAATGAAGTTTGGATTCATGTTACCTATAGGATCTTTAGCCTGCATGGTCCTATTAATCAGGTGAGTTAGATGTTTATTTAGCCAGCATGACGTATTTAGCCCAAATGGCTTATTAAGTTCATGTGGCGGTATTACTCTTAATAGTTACAATACCAGGGTGATAATCTCAATTGTATGGAATCTTGGTCTTGATGATGACAAGATAAATTAAGGATCGATGGCGGGTGAAGGTTTAGATGGAATATTTGCAAATTATGAGAGAAAAAATGTGTTCTTTGGAGTTTCCTATGAGTTGAGTGAGTTTCTTCCTCTGAAACCAGATGTTTGTTGTCTCTGCTCAGGAATGAGCATCTCTTCAGCTTATGTGATAACGCTTCTAACATGCGTGGAATGATAATGTGGTTTTGAGTTTTGTAGTCATTAGTTAATCGTAAAGGCTTGAATAAGATTTTGGGGTATGATACGTATGAATTCTTGTGAGCAATATCAGAGTTTGACAACGTGTGTTTATGCATACGCGAGTAGTCCACGATGTCTGTTTTGATATGGGATGAGCTAGTTTGCGGCAGTTCTAAACAAGAATCATAGTCCTTATGAATAGAAGTGGAGAGTGTCTTAGACCAGTTCCGATAGTGGATGAGATTCGTGTTATGCGTTTGATCAGTTATGTTGGTCGCGTCAGGTGTGAGTTATGTTTCGGTGCCTCGGTGATGTGAGTTGGATCTCGGTTCGACGATGTTTGGATAACGTTAGTTTTAGTAATACCCTTTTTTGCAGAAGCAATAGGTACGGATGTATATCTTTTGAAAACATGCTTGTGTTGTAAGGCGTCATTCTTCGGGAGATTGTTGGTAGTTAAAGGAGAGGCAGTTGACTCAAGTTTTAGTACTGAATTTCAGGAATGAAATTTTCTACGGGAATGAAATTTTCTAAGAATGGAAGGTTGTAGGGACCTAATCCCTTTTTATTTTGAGGGTTAATTAAAACTTGTTATGAGACCTCATGTGGGAGATGGAAACGAGTTAAGTGTGCGAAGGAATTGAAATTGTATCATGATAACGATAATCCTATGCTTGGTATTGCATAAGGATAATTATTGTGGGATGTTTGGACGAACCTCGAGGTGCTTGGTTACGTTTGGGACCTTATATATATTTTCTTTTTCTTGGGTTCACCTTCATCGGTGATTGCTCGAGCGGACTATCGGCAGCAACAATTTAAAGAGCGCTGGTCAACTTCTCTCATTCATTCCTCTCATCTCTTTCTCTCTCTAAGCTCGTAGTAAAAACCCTAAAATCAAGTTTTGAGCCTCTTTGAGCTCCTCTTGCTTTATTTGCGAGTTCCTCTTACTTTCCTCTTAATTGAACACTCGTTGAAGGTTTGAGATACACGTTGGGAGCTTCCATTCTACCATTCGGTTGGTGATTTGCTTGGTTGGAACTTGCTAGAGGTTTGGTTCTTGTTGTTTGATCATCAAAGAGATAAGATCTAAGACTAATCTTGATCTTTGTATGTATATGAGTTGTATATTTGTTGGATTCACATAAAAACATGATAGACGTATGTTTTTAAAACCCTAGGTTGGGGTTTGGTATTAAAATCTAATAGTTAATGGGATTAAGCATGATTTATGTTAAATCTACCTTATTATTGTTGTTGGAGATGCATCAATTTGTGAATTGAGAAATTTAGGTTTGAGTTAGGATGAACCTTGAACAAATCGAGACTTTTTGAGTTGGTGAACTCAATTGGTTAAATTGATTTGATTTTTGGTAAATTAGAGGTTGTATTAATCTATTTATTTATAAATTTCATGAATTTTAAAAAATGTAAAAATCATGAAATGATGGGTTGAAAATTTTAAACAAATCATATGAATTTGGTGAAATGTAAAAATCACGTGGTGATTAATTAGGAATTTTGAATTATTTAAACCCGAATGTAAAGTGAATGAGAACCAAAGTGTGTGATTAATGGCTTAACTCAGAGTGTGTTGGATGTTGATAGAAGAACCATGTTTAGGTTGAACTCGCATTGGTTTTAATGTAAATGATCTAATTAAAATACCGTATGACTGGATTGGATACTTAATTTTGGCTCGAGCAGCTCTTGGTGAAAGACCGAAAATTTGTGCAATGTATGGTAGGTCCTTCCATCGGGTTAATCTCCGTAAAAGTGTGCTCTGGACAGCTCACCCATCCGTATTTTCGAGAAAAATAGAAAATGTGTGCTCTCCATGTCGGGTTATAGAATGGATATTTATCCATGGGGCCTCGTGTGCCCCAGTTGTGATAACTACGCCTGAGTCTATAGGCGCCATCTATGGCGTTGGAATTTATGGGTTGTTTTGAAAAATGTTTAAAAATAAAGAATTCAAAGAATGTTTAGAAAAATCTTTTAACACCTTGAAAATCAAATTTTGAAAAAAAAAATTGTTGAAAATAGAGTCGCCACTTAATTTTTGAAAAAAACTAAGAAAAATCAAAATAACCACTGATCTTTAAAACGTAAACCAGAGAAAAACAGGGTCCGGGGACTAAAGTACGAATTAGAAAAGATGTTAGGCACCCCTTTCGTCCAATTAAAAGGTTGGCCTCTACTAATCATCATTGATTCTTTAATATGATTTTTTAAATGCATGCGAATAAAAAAAATGGAGATGAAGAGAGAATATTCAAAATCAAGTATAAAAAATATATAAAATATGTACATAGTACTCCAAAATAAATAAGTGTCAAAAGAAAAAATTCTAAGTCTTATGGCATGCAATTTCTATCTAAAATATATATGAAACATACCCACATGCAATATTCTTTAAGCAATCTAAATTAACATGATTTGGTTAAAAGAATAAAATTTTAAAATTGCTAAAATTATCTAAACATGAATTGCAAGCAAAAATAAGTTAAATGCATAATTTTAAAGAAAATAACCGAAATATGTATAATACCAAAGCAAACTAGGTAGAAAATAAACCAGATAAAAAATAAACTAAACTATATAGAAAATAAATTGGGTAGAACTAAGAAATGCATACAAAAGAAAATTTGCTAACAAAAAAAAAAGAAATGAGTTTTATACTTAAAGAGAAATTAAAATTTTAAAAGAAAAGAAAAAAAAATTTGACAAAATAAGAAAGGTAGAAAATGCTATTAAGAAAAAAAAATTCTAATTATTTACATAAAAGATAAAAATAAAAAAAATAAAAAGAATATCAAAAGATATTTTTATGATTTTGTACTTTTTGTAGTTAATAGAAGAAGAGAAAAGAAAAATATTGTAAAAGAAAGGTTAAGCTAGCAAAGGAAGATTTTAAAATAAAAAGAATATTTAGTTATTAATATTTTACATTTTAAAAGAGAATAAAATAAAATAAAATAAAATAAAATAAAAAAGTGGCATGAAAAAGATAATTGAGTTTTAATTTATTATAAGAAAAAAAATTATAATGTTATTTAAAAGTGAAAATTAACTTAAAAGTCTTTTTGTGATTTTTAGGTTTAACAAAAGAATAAAAGAAATACTATGAAAAGAGAATTAAGCTAACTTCAAAAGAAAAGAAAAGAGAAAATGTAACATTTAAAAAGGATTTAAACTAATAGTAAATGCTAGAAAAAAAATTACACTAATATTAAAAGAAAATGAAAAGAAGATGAAAAATAAAAACTACCAAAGGAGAATTAAATTAATACTTAAACTAATATTAAAAAGAAATAAAAGAAAGTGGAACATTAGCATTAAAGAAAATAAAATTGATGATAAAAGAAGATAAAATGCTACATTAAAAGAAAAAAAATATTAAAAAAATAAATTATGTAATAAAAAGAAAGAAAGAGAAAATACAAAATAACTACTAAAACATTAAAGTAATACTAAGAAAGAAAATAAAGAGAGAAAAAATGAAAATAAAATGTACTAGTTAGAAATGAAACATTAAACCAAAAGACATTAACAATAAAGTATATTACAAGAAAATGAAATATGATGCTATTGAAAGTAAAAAAAAAATGAATACTAGAATATTAAATTAACAAAAATAATAATAATAATAAAATCAAATTGGTGTAATATTGACAATTACAACCATTTTGTGAAAGTGCCTTAATTATAATAATTAACAACATTAACAAGTTGTAATTGCTAGGAATGTTGATACTATTTAATGATTTGGCTAAACTTATTTCAAATAAGCAAATAAATAAACAAGTGAGCTAAATGAAATGAAATACAAAAACATAAATAAAGTAATTAATAAATAAAGTAAGAATGTAATTGAAAGAAAAACGTAAATTGAAATTGAATTTTAACCCGATCACTCCAAAAAAAAGGAAATGGAGTTAGAAGGATCGATGATCTAAACAAAATACCTGAATTACTTAGAAATCGTCAAGTTGGTGGAATGAGCTTCAATGATCCAATCCTCGGGTGGTGATGCAAGCAAGGGTTTGGGATTATCGAAGACTCGGATCTCGGTATTTTAGCAGGACTTCAGCGTCGAAATTCGAAATTGCTCAGCAACTCGGCAGAGCTTCTCTCACTAAACCTCTTTATCTTTTTTCTATCCTTGAAAACGTACCAGAGGTACGGTATTTATAGAGTTTATCAACTAATGAGATGCTACCACATTTTGGGGACACGTCAGGCCATTTGGAGTTGGCGGTCGCCATGTTTTTGAAAAGTTTCGCAAAGCTCTATGGCGGTCGCCATGATGGGAGTTGGCAGTCACCACTTTTGGCTAGAGTTTCTACAAGGTTCTATGACGGTCGCCGTGATAGAAGTTGATGGTCGCCTTACTTGGGCAATAAGTTTCGATGTTTCGTCAAAATTTCATTAGTTTGAAAATTTTGGGTTTAAATACCGAGTTTGGATCACTTCCCGAGAATTGTACTGAGGTACTATTCTACCTGTTTTCACCATCGGATTCACCTAAAATTGGGCGGGGTCAAATTGGGGTGTCTACACCGTCCGGATTTTGGTACTTAATTAAATCAAGAATTGATTTGGGTTTAAAAACCTTGGTTAATAATTGAGAGTAATTGAAAGTATGAGCATTTGTGAATAGAATTGGGTTTGCAATACCTTAATTGAACGGCTAGAAATTGTGGTAAATATGGAAGGTGATTAAGAATGTGGAAACATTGAAACGGTTTAAAAATGATAAGGAAGTGAAAGGTTAAAACTATGGTATTGTGTTTGAAAATGAAGTTGGTTTCTTTATGAAAGTCCAGTTAAGTGAATAAAAACTTATTTAAAAAATGAACTCAATTTTTTGATAAAATTACGTAGTGCATTTCACATAACTATTCTCGCATATCATACATTTGTTCATCTTTAATCTATTTTCTACAAAACTCGACTCATGTTGTTTAAATCATATTTTAGATGCACCAGAAAGCAAGTCGTCACGTAAGGTGGATTATAGTGGGAACCATGTCGATTCATTTTGTTAGAATTACATATTTTTTGGTAAAATCCTTTGCAATTTGTATTTGTAAATGTAATTCTTTTGACATATTAGATTGGTGTATTTGGACTGGTGAGAATTCATTTTATAAGTTTATAAGGTCATGGATTCATGACTTGTATGCATATGAGATCGTCAGCTCTTATTCGGATTATTTTCTCAATTTTCATATGAATTTCTATTGATTAAAATGTTGGTTTATTCGGATTATTTTCTCAATTTTCATATGTTCTCAATTTTCATATGAACATATTGGTTTATTCAGATTATTTTCTCAATTTTCATATGAATTTCTATTGATTAAAATGTTGATTTTTAGGTTTTTGTTAAGTTGGAAGTTATTTCCATGTTAAATGTATGTTTTACTTTATATTTTTGCTTATCTAAAACTATATTCAAAGGATGAGAGATTTTAATGTTTTTTCAACACTTAAAATTTTTTTCAATATTTTAGACAGTTTGCTTTCAGGTGCTTCACCGCTCGAGCGGTTAAGAGTCCGCTCGAACGGACTCCTCCAAGTGGCACACTTTTAAAATTTTGTTTTAAAAATGAGATTTGTTAATTATCTTTTTGGCAACTTTTATGGCATAAGTAGCTATATTTGAGGACTTATTTCATAGGTTAAAAAGCTCTTTTTTACTTTGATTTTGATGGAAAAAATGAAACACTTTGGTTGATTTTTCAACAAAACTTAGTTTCGATTAATCTTTTAGTTTAACTTGTGATTAAATCTTAAACTCGGATTTCTTTACCTTATATATATCGTGAGGTTTTATTGTTACAAGTTTAGGGTATGACACTGATAAAAAAACATAGACCATAAAAATTTTCAAACTTCAACGTCTGACTACCATTTTTAAAAATCTTCTTATGAAAGATGATGAAAAGTTTAACGATTTTTACGCCAAACTAAGTGCCATTGTTAATACTTATTTTAACCTTGAAGAAAAGATACCAAACTCTAAAGTGGTTTAGAAAATTTTTAGATCATTACTCGAATGTTTCTAATCAGAAGTGACTGCAATAGAAGATAGCAAAAACATTGACGGTCTCACGGTTGAAAATTTGACGGTCTCACGGTTGAAAATTTGGTTAGAAACCTGCAAATCTGTGAGCTAAATTCTCAAAATAACAAGGTTTCTAAAAATGTGTCTTTTACATTGGCTCAAGCTATTGCCAGCGATATGATTTTAACCCTGTGATGATGGATATTTCTACGAAGAAGTTCAAAAAAATTGAAAAAAATAAAAAATTTAATTAGGAGAAAAAATTATTAAAAAAAACATGAATGATAAATTCAAAAATATGTCCAAGTTTGATAAAAGAGGATCACAATTTTAAATTTTTGGAGTTCAATGCTATGAATGGGAAGCACATGAACATATTGCTAAAAAAAATTTCAAAAAATTTTTAAAAAAAAACAAAGAGTGTTAATTGTCACTTTGATTGATGAGAGTGAGTTTGACTTGAGTAATGAGAATGACAACAATAATGATGATGGCAATACTATTGCTTTCGTTGCATCTATTAGGAGGAATCCACTGAATCTTATAATGAGAATTTCATTAATAATTCCGATAATGAAAATAAAGAGAACTCCCGTAATGTTGAAAAGAGCATAGCTCTTTATGAAGCTTACGATAAGATTTACAGATAGAGTTATATCTTGACCAGTAAACGGAATGTTAAATTGATCAACAAACTCAAAACATATAAAAAGCAAAGAGAGAAAGTCGTGCAAGAGCTCTTGTCGGCCCAAGTTAGAAAGTCGGACCTTAAAACAAAACTGGATGTTATTTGTGTGAACCTTGAAAATTGAAAGCAAGAGAGAGAAAGATTTTAGTTGATAGTAATTCTATTGCTTTCATTGCATCTATCCGGAGGAATTTATTAAGTCTGATAATGAGAATTCCATTAGTGATTCTTATTATGAAAATGAAGAGAACTCTTATAATGTCGAAGAGAGCAAAGCTCTTTATGAAGCTTACGAAAACCTTTGCAGAGAGATTTATATGTTGACCAAATGGAATGTCAAATTGATCAATAATCTCAAACAAGTAAAAAGCAGAGAGAGAAAGTCGTGCAAGAGCTGTCGGCTCAAGCTAGAAAGTCGTACCTCAAAACAAAACTGGGCATTATTTGTGTTAACCTTGAAAATTGAAAGCAAGAAAGAGAAAGATTTCAGTAGATTAACAATAATCAAATGTCCAAAATATCTGATTTTGAAGAGAATCTTAATGTTTGCCTCATAAAAATGCCGAATTGCTATCTCATACCCTCTCCTAAACGCCCCTTCTTCGGATCTTCTCCAAAATCTCGAGTCTTCTTCAAATTTCCATCAATCAAAACTTAACTCTAAAATGATACATGCCGAATTAAAAAAAATCAAGAGAAATGGCAAGAAATATTCGTCACCTGTGCCAAAGTCTTTGGAAGCAAATCCAATGAAATCCTTGTTGTTTGCAAAAAATAAAAAATAAAAAAATCAACACAGAACCGCACCACAAAATAGTGGAAGAAAAACTGAAACAGATAACCCTAAGAAGACAACGTCGACAAAAAGACAATGACGATCAGCAGACTTGCAAAGTCCATTAATTATGTTATAAGTTCGGGAATGCTGAAGAAACTACTAATAGCTCATGACTTCGACAAAACTAGGGTTACCTCGAACACACAGTGAACCGGCTGCACTCGTCGGTGGCTGCGATTGTGGCCGTGGTGAGGGCAATTCTGGCCGTCGAGGCAATGGAGGATATATATAAACATATATCAGTGTAAGTAATGTTTACAATC
>JAOTRH010450832.1:0-30587 GCA_034768845.1 Heliamphora exappendiculata | reverse complement strand
ATCATTTTCATTACATCCCTTTCATTATCTTATATACAACAAAATGAAGAAACAAAGAAATCATGTCTCCCATTCTTTGTTCTTTTCAAAAGCATCCACAGCTTTGTTGTCACCCCACTCGTCGGAACCTGAAATATGTTTGACATATATACATGAGCCGAAGCTCGTAGGATAAAGATTAACTTAGATCTAATGCATGATTTGTGAGGTGTGATGGGTGTACCCAAATAAAAATGCACATTTCCACAAATTGTTTCTTTTCATACACACATAGTCACGCACACCCAGATTTGTCTCCATTTGTTCATTTCTTTACCGTTTAACAATCCTTCATTTTCATCTCTAATGCTCACAAAATCGTGTCACCTCTAATGAACCGATGTCGGGTACAGCTTATAGAAACCCCTCCCTATTAATCCCAATAGGCTACGACAAAGCCATTGGGTAATAGATAGCTCTATAACTCACCACGACACAATACCACATTTCGGGAGCTTACCCGTGGGTATGTGGTCCCCATCTTGTGCAAGTTTTCGGTCTTTCAGCGCGAAGCCGCTAGCCCAACTTATTCCACATAAATCCATACGGTTCATTTAGGTTAATTGAATTCATTTTCACAACCCGGGAGTCCAACCCATAAATGGTTCCTCTCCCACTTATGACCACACTATATCATTATAATTCTCAACCTAAAGTTATCATCACAACTTTCAGTATTCAATTTCTCATTTTCTAATTTTTGTTGCACAGTTTATCATAAATCACAATATTACCAATTTCTCATAGATCACAATATTATCACATACCCATAACACAAGGTTGATATCAAGAGGATTACCTCAATTTAAAAAGGAATACACCCATCAAGTATATATACATATATACATATATCAAGTTGAAACTCACATTTAGTGTAAAGAGAATTCAATCAACGGATCTAATGCATGCATCCCAACTCCATTTAGATATATCTATAAGTGTGCCACAAGCTCAAGGGACTAGGAATTTAGTAAAAAGGGCCAATATGAGTGGAAATATATTTTTCCAAAACATTTAGCTAAAAGCAGGTAAAAAATGATTTTAAAATTTTGGCATACCCTCACTATTTTGATCATAACTTTTTTCTAAAAATGAATTTTTGTCTGAGAGTAGTCTTGTTGGAAAGAGGACTTCTGGGGCTTCGATTTGAGTACTTGAATGGCCCAATTTAAAGTCTGAATGAAGGAGATATGATTAAACAAAGTTGGCCCTGCGCAGTTAGTCCGCTCAAGCGGACTTCGGGCGCTCGAGCGCCCAACACTCTACCATGTGAGCGCTTGACTGCACAAGGCTCAATTCGAGCACGCTGGCACCTGAGAGAAACCCATATTTGCCCCTGTTTTGAGCTTCAAAACAGGGGCAAACCCATATTTGCCCCTGTTTTGATGACTTGTTTGATCAGTTGAGGGGGTCCCGTTGCTTCTCCCAGATTGACTTGAGGTCAGCGTATCACCAGTTGAGGATTAGGGACGAGGACATAGCAAAAATCGCCTTTCGAACTCGTTATGGTCACTACGAGTTTTTGGTCATGCCATTTAGTTTGACGAACGCCCCTGCGACATTTATGGGTTTGATGAACCGTATCTTTCACTCCTATTTGGATAGTTTTGTGGTCGTGTTCGTGAATGATATTCTAGTTTATTCACCCACAAGGGAGATGCATGTGGAGCATCTGCACGTCGTCTTGCAGCATCTGAGGGAACATCACTTATATACGAAGTTCGAGAAGTGTGAGTTTTGGATATCAGAGGTGACATTCCTTGGAAGCGTGGTGTCAAAGAATGGAGTATCAGTAGACTCATCAAGACTGATGCAGTGACGGATTGGCAGCGACCGAAGAACATCTATAAGATCTGTAGTTTCCTCGGTTTGGCAGGTTATTATCGGCGGTTCGTCAAGGATTTTTCTAGGTTGGCAGCACCTATGACGCGTCTGACATGGAAGGAAGTTATGTTCGTCTGGAGTGAGTCCTGTGAGTCAGTTTTCCAGGAGCTGAAGAGGAGATTGACCAGTGCACCAGTGTTGATTATTCCTGAGCGAGGTTTGGGGTATGCAGTGTACTGTGACGCGTCACTTGACGGTTTGGGCTGTGTATTGATGCAGGGAGGTAAGGTTGTAGCCTACGGCTCGCGACAGCTGAAGACGCACGAGAGGATTACCCGACTCATGATCTAGAGTTGGCAGCCATGGTCTTCGCTTTGAAGACATGGCGACATTATCTATATGATGAGCATTTTGAGGTTTTCTCTGATCACAAAAGCTTAAAATACTTATTTTCATAGAAAGACCTAAATCTTCGCCACCGGCGATGGATGGAGTTGTTGGGAGACTACGACTTTGATTTGCAGTACCACCCGAGGAAGGCAAATGTCGTAGCTGATGCGCTTAGAAGGAGATTTCATGGCTCGTTAGCTTCTGTGATTATACGGGAATGGGACATGATCAGAGCTGTTGGAGAGTTCGATTTGTGTCACAAGAAGACAGGGGGAGGTGCGACTTTATATTCTAAAGCTTCACAGCCTGCATTTGTTGCACGCGTGTTAGAGGCTCAGCAGACCGATCAGGAGGCTGAGATGATACGGGACCGCATTGCTAGTGGGAAGGACACAGCAGGATGGACGGTGAGTTCAGATCAGAGTTTGAGGTTGACTGGGCGTCTGTTTGTACTAGAGTCGTGTCGTGCTGAGGTGCTACATGAGTTCATCACTCACGTCTTGCAGTGCATCCGGGAGGCACGATGATGTATCACGATCTACGCCAACAGTTCTGGTGGATGGGAATGAAGAGGGATGTGATCCGATTTGTTTCTCGCTTCTTTACTTATCAGTAAGTAAAGGTGGAACACTAGAGACCTGCAGGATTGTTGCAGCTGTTGCCTGTATCTGAGTGGAAGTAGGAGAATGTCACTATGGATTTTGTATTAGGACTTCCACGCTCGCCGAAAGGACACGATGCCATTTGGGTTATAGTGGATAGGCTGACGAAGTCAGCACATTTTCTTCCCATTTGAGTGAGAGATTCCGTGGACAGATTGGGTCGGTTGTATGTTTAGGAGATAGTCCGACTACACAGAGTACCTGTAACTATTATTTCTGATCAAGACCCACACTTTACATCGCACTTTTGGCAGAGTCTTCAGGTGGCTTTGGGGACGAGCTTGACTTTCAGTACAACTTTTCAACCTCAGACTGACGGTCAGTCTGAGAGGGCTATTCAGATTTTAGAGGACATGTTGAGAGCGTGTGTGCTTGACTTTCGAGGTTCTTAGGAGGATCATCTATCATTGGTAGAGTTTGCATACAATAACAGCTATCAGTCCAATATTGGAATGGCACCATATGAGGCTTTGTATGATAGGCCATGTAGATTGCTGGTATGTTGGACAGAGGTGGGAGGGACCGCTATTTTGGGACCCGACTTAGTACAGGAGATGACGGTGCAGATTGCCATGATTTGTTAGCGTCTTGTGACAGCTCAGAACTGCCAGAAGAGTTATGCGGATCAACGGAGGAGACCATTAGAGTTTATAGTGGGAGATCATGTGTTTTTAAAAGTCTCTCCATGTAGAGGGTTGATGAGATTTGGCCGTCGCGGGAATCTACCACCACGTTTTATGACCGTTCGAGATCCTAGAAAGGATAGGGGTGGTAGCATATTATCTTGCCTTGCCGCCTCAATTAGCATATGTGCATAACGTCTTTCATGTTTTGATGCTTCGGAGGTACGAGCCCGATCCTTTGCATGTGACTGATTGGACCGAGCTGCAGGTGGAAGAGGATGTCACGTATGAGGAATGCCCGGTGAGGATTCTGGATACAAAGGAGCAAGTGTTCCGGGGGAGAACGATTGATTTTGTCAAAGTTCAATGGCATCATCATGGGGTTGAGGAAGCGACTTGGGAGCTTGAGTCCAGGATGCGGGCTAGATACCTAGATCTGTTAATCTCGTGACCTTGTAGTGAATTTTGGGGGTAAAATTCCATAAGGGGGGAGAGTTATGAGACCCTGTACCATTTTATTTTGATATATATATAAATGATGACGTGTTTCCTTCATGTTATGTATATCATCAATTCATGGTTTATGTTTTGGAGTTGTAAAACAGCATGTAGATGTATTTTACGCTTTCTCGGACTTTGTTTTGTCTATTTGGTTGGCCTTAACATATATAAATCGAGACCAAAAATAGTAAGCTCAAACCCTAGAGTTCGGTCGACTGGACGGCTATGTTCAGTCGACCGAACAGTTTTTCTTGAGTTCGATCGACTGAAACAGGGGGTTCGATCAACTGAACTATGGCAGTTCACATTTTTTGAGGAGCTTCAGTCGACTGAAGTGGCCTCTTTAATCGACTGAACTACCTTTTTGCCAAGAATATATGTATTCCAGGTGCTGGAATGTTTAGGAAAGCTTTCTTTTTCTCATTTTCTCTTTACATATTTGACCTGTCCGAGCCTAATTTTCGACGATCAGCTTGTGGATCCCTGCTATCTACGGTGTTAGCTTTGCGAACATCCGGTCAGATTCTCGTTCTGACGAGGTCCAATTTTTAAGGCATCGAGTTTTAATCCAACAATGTAGGATTCTAGATCCTACTACTGTATTAGGGTGTTATATGTAATTCGATACTTTTTCATCAATAAAAAATGCATCAAATGTCATATTTTCTGTTTAAGCCTTGTTTTTCTGATTGAAAGTATGTTATTCGCTTTTCTTGGCTTATAATACTGTATGACATGTGCTAGTATGGTTTTCAAAGAGTTTTCTTAAAAATGGTAGAAAATGGTGGTTTGTGAAAAATCTCAACACTTGGTGTTTTGGAGGTTTGGAGCTCGCCATCGGGGTTGAGTCTCAGGTTTTGAAACGTTTTGTTAAAAACGGGAAAAATATTTTGAAAATATTTTATTGGATCTCCATGTTGATGGATAGATCTATATACATGTATAATGTATTGTTTTGAGAAAATATTTTCATAGTTGAGATACGGTACTGTTTTTAGAAGATTATCTAGATGTACCGGGATGGCGTGTACTTAGCACGAGTTGCCCTCGGTGTAAGTCCAAAAACGTGTGTAGCATAGGTACTCAAGTCCTTCGGGTTAGTCCCTGTAAATTGAGGCGGTTGGGTGCTTAGTTCCCTCGGGTTGTCGCCCGTAAATTAAGTAGTTCGTTGTGGTGCTCCGTATAGAACTTGTCATTACCTAACAGGCCTTAAGTGGTTCAAGACTAGGGTAATGGACAGGAGTCTATAGTTTCTACCTTTATCTATGTGACAGAGTCGGTAAAAAGAATCATACTCTTCTTCTTTTCCATGATGGTACATTCCGTGAGGGAACGATATTTTGATAACTGTTTTCCTTCAACTGTAAAATGTGTTTTGCATTGTATAAATACTTAGTTGTGAAGGGAAAATTGTTTGGAGGTTTGTGGGAAACTAGGGGTTTTATGATGTAAAACTTTTTTGGATTGTGGTTGAGTACGCTCCCACTCTATACAATTGCATATTTCCTGCTTTACAACTTTATTGTCTGTTTCTATTATACTTCAGCTCACGGGTGGGATTTTTTGTACAAAACCTTTTTCAGGTGATGACGTGGATGATGATCATGAGTAGCTTTGGTGGTGCCCGTGGTGGTGGAAGACTGTTATAGTTTTCCTTTTTGGTATGTCTACTCCTGAAGACAGGTTTTGTACGCCATAAAGTGATATACTGTATGCATGTTGGAACTGTATATCTTTTATTTACGAGAGATATCTTTTGTTAGGTTTTCCATTGGTTTCAACAGGCGGATAAATGTATGAAAACCTATATTTTCATAAAATTGGTGTTTGGTGGATTTTCACGTGACCCTGGGTTTTGGGACGTGACAGCATTTTTGTCTTTTCTAGTGTGTTTTCAGTCGACTGGGGGTAGGGGTCCAGTCGACTGAGGTGCTGGGTTGTGTGTTTGTGGTTCGACAGTTGGGTTTTGGGGTTCGGTTGATCGTGTTGTGGTTTCGGGGCTCGCGTAGTAGCCTCGGGCATTTATTTAGATGCCATCCTTGGGTGAGTGCATGATTGACGTGGGTGTTGGTGCATGGTTAGGTGCGTGGTGTTTGTTCACTGTTGGGTTTGTCTTGGGCACGTGTGGTCGTCATGGGTTGTGATGGCCGTGTTGGGCACGTTGATTTGTGAAAGTCGGGGGTTTTATGGTTTTGGTGTTGGCCTCCAAGTTAGGCGTGGTTTTGTGGTTGGTTGTCCTGGGGTGTGGATAGGTCGTTCAGGCTAATGGATAACGGGTGCATGACATGTGATGTCGTGTCGGTTATGTGACAGGTGGCATCCTGATGTAAAGTTATATATGGATATGTGCATTTATAACTGCTTATTTATGTATGAATTACGTAAGAGAGTTACGTGGTTTATGCATTAAAACTCATAGTTTTATAGGCATGTATATGTGGGCTCTGAGGAGCGGATGCATGTGGTGCATGTTGCACGGGTTGCGTGCATTGCGTGCGTTGCACGGGTTGCGAGTGTTGCGTGTGCATGGGTGGCATGTGTTAGATGGGATTGAGACCCTTCGGTGAAAGCCTGAGAATATGTTAGATGAGATTGAGATCCTTCAGTGAAAGCCCAAGAATATGTTAATTGGGGCAGTGGTCCTTCGGTAAGACCCTGAGAAATGTTAGTTGGGGCAGTGGTCCTTTGGAGAAAGCTTGAGAAGATCCTTGTGTTGTGTGCGCAGAGAGGGTTCACTACGGTCCCTCGGGTTAATCCTGGTAAACGTGGTATTGGATGCTCTTCCATCGGTTGTGAAAATTCGTAAAGGAAGTCGGTTGCCTCCGTGAATGGCGTCGTTTTTGTAGCTCCGCATAGAACTTGTCATTACCTAACAGGCCTTAAGTCGTTCAGGACTAGGGTAATGGGCAGGAGTCTATAGTTGTTACCCTTGTCTGTGTTTTTACTGCTTTCTCTTAACTATGGCATGATATCTGTTAGGATGATATGCACAGTTTCAATGATAAAACGTGATCTTAAAGACAGTGTGTGTGACTCTAAAGGACGGAGACGAGGTTCTGGAGAGATATGTGTTGGGTGTGTTGCTCATAGTGTGTTGGGCGTAGTGAATGGATGAGTTAGCTTGTCGGGGGTTGTGAGCCTATTTAGATATATGTTCATGTGTTACATATATATATCTGTTATCTTTGGGGCTCATGTGGGCCGTGTTTTCTACTATGTTAAGGCTTGAAAGAGAATCAAAAAAATTACACCCTGTTTTCCTAACATGATTAGCTTATATTTCACATGATGTCTAGTATATGCTGAGCTTTGGCTCACGGTGTGGGATTTGAAATATTTTTTAGGTACCGGTCACGCAGGTCGATCTGGGGTTGCTGGAGGGGTGAAAGAGCTGCAGTCTTCCTTTTTGCTAGTTTTGAACATGTATGCTATAACATGTTTTTCGGCGTTAATGCCACGTAATGTAATCTGTTTGGCAATTATATACAATGCATGTATGGTTTAATTTGAGAGTGTATTCTCGAGTTGGGTGCTATCTTAGTTGTTTATCGGTGTTTCACATGACCCAGAGTTTGGGGCGTGACAGCTTGGTTTCAGAGCTCTGGGTTCGAATATCTAAGAGCCGTGGGAAGAGGGTGTATCCCGTGTGAGGTTGATTGAATGTGCTTGGCTGCATGTGTTTAGATGTTTTGATAACATGAACGTGATAGCATGCGGGTTATACGTGAATGATGTGTATATCTGAGCATGGGGGTCGAACTGTGGGATTGATTAGTCCTGCCTTTGGGCATTTGTATTAAGAAACTTGGGAGCCAAGTTAGAAATGTGTTTAGTTAACGTGATTTATAGCAGGGAATCTGAGTAGGTTGTTCAAATCGACACATCATTCTTGTTGGTTCCCCTCGATATGTGGGGTTTTGTTTAGCATGAACCTATGTGGCTATGTGTTTGCATGCTTATGTGGTTAGCATTTATGTTCATGCTATGTGCTGCGTCTTATGTTCTGTTTGTTTCCTATAGACGCAATGTCTATGTGGGGAGGACGAGGCTGTGGTCGAGGCCGTGGTCGTGGTTTTGGCCGAAGAGACATTCCAGTCCCAGATATTAGGGATGTTAATGCACCCCAAGGACCTGTTGACGAATATCTGTTGCGTGAGATGGTCGGCTCCATCTGGCAGCTAGCTGAGGCCTCTATGGGGAGAGAGAGTGTACCTAAATCGAGGGCAACGGTCGCTATGTGCGACTTTCGACGTCTGGACCCTCCTATCTTTTTGGGGATCCCAACCCCATGGTTGCCACGGAATGGCTGGAGCTGGTTACCAGGATCTTGGACACATTGCAGATTGAGGACGACGAGTTGCAGGTTTCTTTTACTTCCTTCCAGCTGAGGGGGAGTGCTCACATGTGGTGGAGGTTTGCCAGGACTATAGTCGGAGGCACTTGGGAGGCATTCACGAAGGTATTTCTAGAGAAATACTTTCTCACGACTTTGAGAGATCGGTATAGAGAGGAATTTCTTTTTCTAACACAAGGGATGATGATAGTAGTCGAGTATGAGGCTACGTTTACTAGCTTATCCCAGTTTGCACAGGAGATTGTGCCCACTGATGAGTTCGGTGTGAAGAGGTTTGAGAGGGGTTTGAGGCCCGCTATCAGAGATTGAGTGCCAGCATTCAGAATGCATGTTTTTATGGAATTAGTGGAGACCACCATAAAGGTGGAAGACACTTTGAACGAGACACGCAAAGACAAAGACAGTAGGAGTCAGCAGGACGGAGGAAGTGCACATGCTCGGAGACGCAATGATAAGCGTCAATGGACGTCTAATCCGAGTTCGTATCCAATGGGGTCGTATCAGCCACAGTCTTCTGCATCCTCACCTCCTGTAGTCTCAATGGGAAGGCCAAAGAAGTATGAGTTTCGTTGCTTCTTATGCAGGTAGCCCGAACATCGTGTAATGGATTGCCCTCAGCGAAAGTAGTCCCAGGGTTCAGTATCGGCTCAGTCACAGGGGAGGGAGTCACAGATTTGTTATAGATGTGGCCAGCTTGGACATATTCGTAGGAATTATCCCAAGAGGGAGCGTGCGCCGAGTACAGCGGGCACGCCAGAGGATTCGTATGTGCAGAAGCGACAGCAGTATCCTGTGGTTCAGACCTCCCATATGGTAGGTGGGAGTACATCAATTTAGTCGGTACGACAGCCCGTAGTGCCAGGCTATGCCGGACAGGGCAGAGCGACATTGCCACGAGCATATGCACTTATAGCTCCCAATTCTTTTAGGGTGCCAGTTGTGCCATATGATGTAGATATGCCTTCAACGAGTAGAGGTACTTTCTGAGTATGCTGGTTTTGGGCCAGTTTCCTTGTTGCACCTGTTTGGGAGTTGATGTTGGAGTCTGTGGGCGATGTGTTGCGTTGAGGCTATGGTTGGTGAAGATGTGAGGTTAGGGTGAGTTGTAGTTCCCGTGTCTTTGAGATAGTTGGCCATTGGTTAGGATGCCTGGCCTTTTTTGACTATATCCTAGGAATGGTTTAGCTAACCATCTCGTATGCCATGTTGATCGTGATCGATGGTTTGTTTCCTTTTGACCTTGAGTTGAATTTTGGGGATGAAATTCTTTTAAGGGGTGTAAAGTTGTGAAACCCTAACCTGTTTTCTTTTTTGGCATTTTTTCGACGCGCGTTTCGTGCTTATGTGATAGCACATTTTTATATGCTATTGATGCATGATCGGGGTTAGATATGCATGCGGGGCAGGTTCCCAGGGCCGTGGGGTATCGCGGTGCGAATTTTAAAAATTCAAAAAAAAAGATATTTTGTAGGTTTATAAATATCTAGAGTAAGATATTTTCAAAAGATATTTTCAAAACTTCTCCAGTAAATTTTCTTTTTCTCTATGCCTTCCCTCTAAGTTCTCAAGGGCCCAGGGCTCTATTTTCAACGATCCAACAGCGGATCCTTGTCATTGGCACAGTGGGCTACGCGTTCATCCAGATAGATTTTTATTTCGACGAAGCTCGATTTTGCATGTGGTTTGAGATATCGAGCTTTCAACTCACCAAGGTAGGATCCTAAACTCTCATAAGGGTGCTACGTGTAATCGTGTGTGTTTTTAACGGTTAGATTGCTGTAGATCTGAATTTATGTAAAAGCTGGGTTTTTGGGTTAAAAACTATTTTTTGGCAATTTCGGTGGATGGAATCGGGTGTCGGGAGTTTTTTTCATGGGTTTTGTGTTAGGCTTAGACGCGTGTATGTCCGAGGGTGTCGAATAGGAGTTTGAAGGCTTCAATTCGGGGTTTGGAGGTTGAAACCCGTAGTTCAAAAATGGTTTCTACCTCAGCCCAACCGATTGGACTGTGGGGTCAATCGACTGGATCATTGTTCTTGAGGTTCGGTCCATTGGACCATGGGGGTCAGTCGACTGGACAGTGCTCCTGGGCATTTTTGGCTTTTTCAGTGTGTTTTCAGTTGACTGGGGGTTAGGGTCCAGTCGACTGAGGTGCTCGGTTGTGTGTTTGTGGTTCAGCAGTTGGGTTTTGGGGTTCGGTTGATCGTGTTGTGGTTTCGGGGGTCGCGTAGTGGCCTCGGGCGTTTGTTTAGATGTCTTCCTTGGGTGACGTGCATGGTCAGATATGGGTGTTAGTGCACGGTTAGGTGCGTGGTGTTTGTTCACCGTTGGGTTTATGTTGGGCGCGTGTGGTCGTCGTGGGTTGTGATGGCCGTGTTGGGCATGTTTAGGGCCCGAGGGTCTTTTAGGAAAAAGACGTTGGTTTGTGAAAACTGGTGGTTTTATGGTTTTGGTGTTAGCCTCCGGGTTAGGCATAGTTTTGTGGTTGATTGTCCTGGTGTGTCGATGGGTCATTCGGGTTAACGGATGACGGGTGCGTGGCATGTGATGTCATGTCAGTTATGTGACGAGTGGCGTCATGATGTCAAGTTATAAATGGCTATGTGCATTTATAACTGCTTATTTATGTACGAATTACGTAAGAGAGTTACGTGATTTATGCTTTAAAACTCATAGTTTTATATGCATGTATATGTGGGCTCTGAGGAGCGGATGCATGTGGTGCATGTTGCACGGGTTGCGTGCGTTGTGTGTGTTGCAAGGGTTACGTGCGTTGAGTTGCATGGGTGGCATGTGTTAAAAAGGATTGAGATCCTTCGGTGAAAGCCCAAAAATATGTTAGATGGGATTGCAATCCTTCGGTGAAAGCCCAAGAATATGTTAATTGGGGCAATGGTCCTTCGGTGAAAGCCCGAGAAGATCCTTGTGTTGTGTGCGTAGAGTGGGTTCGCTACGGTCCCTCGAGTTAATCCTCGTAAACGTGGTATTGGATGCTCTTTCATCGATCATGAAAATTCGTAAAGGGAGTCGGTTGCCTCCAAGAATGGCGTCGTTATTGTAGCTCCGTATATAACTTATCATTACCAGCAGGCCTTAAGTGGTTCAGGACTAGGGTAATGGGCAGGAGTCTATAGTTGTTACCCTTGTCTGTGTTTTTACTACTTTCTCTTAACTGTGGCATGATATCTGTTAGGATGATATTCATAGTTTCAAGGATAGAACGTGATCTTAAAGACAGTGTGTGTGACTCTGAAGGACGGAGATGAGGTCCTGGAGAGATATGTGTTGGGTGTGTTGCTCATAGTGTGTTGGGCGTAGTGCATAGATGCATAAGTTAGCTTATCGGGGCTTGTGAGCTGGTTTAGATATATGTTCATGTGTTACATATATATATCTGTTATCTTTGGGGCCCGTGTGAGCCGTGTTTTCTACTGTTTTAAGGCTTGAAAGAGAGTCAAACAAATTGCACCTCATTTTCCTAGCATGTTTAGCTTATATTTCATGTGATGTCTAGTTTCTGTTGATCTTTGGCTCACGGTGTGGGATTTGAAATATTTTTTCGGTACCAGTAATGCAGGTCGATCCGGGGTTGCTGGAAGGGTGAAAGAGTTGTTGTCTTCCTTTCTGCTAATTTTGAACATGTATGCTATAGCATATTTTTCGGTGTTGGTGCCGCGTAATGTAAGCCGTTTAACGATTATATATAATGCATGTATGGTTTAGTTTGAGAGTGTATTCTCGGGTTGGGTGCTATCTTGGTTGTTTATCGGTGTTTCACGTGACCCAGAGTTTGAGGCATGACACTTTGACTTATCACTTTCCACCCTTCGTCATTCACCACATGCAGTACTCTCCTCATTTAAATTATTAATTTTTTGTATTAAAAATTGGAAAGTAACATTTTTTAAGAAACAAAAAATGTCATGTGAGAAATCTCAAACAAGAGTACTTGAATTTAAAATGTCTAGGAAAGTAAAGACTCAAAATGTTAAGGATATGAATATAATTTCTTTTTAAGAAAAATATTAGATACAATATTTATGGATGTGATCAAAAGTCCCATTGGATTGGTTACAAAATAAACAAATGATATTTTTTTACCTTCACTAAATTTTAAGTTCTATTTCATGTTACCGGTGACAATGTGTTTAAATAAAGTAATTCTACAAAAAAGGGTGATTATGAATGCACACATTATTTTGGTTTGGATACTTAACAATATAAGTATTAATGCATTGTGTACAAATATTTCAATACATAAGATGAGTGCTTAAAGAAAAAAAGTGTATACATTTAGAAGTACTCCACAAAAAGAGTTTGAGAATCTTTCATAAATAATTTCGTACATTTATTTCTAACTATGTAATATCAATCAATTATTAAATTTTAGGCCAAACATTTAGAGTTAATTTAGTCATTTGACCATTTTTATTAACATTTTTTCAAACATGTAAAGTTGACTGTATTTGACTCAAATCTCATGGAAGGATAGTGTAATTTTTGTCCATTTAATGCTGACATTATTGGTCAAACGTAAGTTGACTAATAAAAATTTAACGGAGTGGGTTAATATTTAATACAAAATCAAACGTAAAAAAATGACAATATAATTTTTTTGAACATGCGTAGGGTTGACTATTTGTCTCGAACCTCGGAGAGGTTAATGGCCCAGTTTGGGTAACATGCTTATTTACTTATTGGCAAATAAGCAAAAACATGAATAACTCACTTTATTTGACTACTAATTGGCTTATTTGCTTATTTTTGCTTATTTAACTTATTTTTGATTTTTTTAGCTTATTTTTTGCTTAGTTTTGCTTATTTATTTAAATAAGCCACTTCATTTGGCTAAATTCTTGTTTATTTTTGCTTATTTAGCTTATTGGCTTATTTGTTTATTGGCTTAAATCTTGCTTATTTAGCAACCAAACGAAATTGCTTATTCGACTGCTTATAAGCCAAATAAGCAATAAGCTATTTATCCAAACAGGGCCAATGTAATTTAACCTATTTTTTATTTTATATATTGTAAAAATAAAGAAACGGATTGGAGTTGTTCTCACCATTCTAAATGCCCGTAAAACTTGGGCTCTTTTACCAAAATAAGTAAATTTGTTAACTTAATTAACGAATTGAGGTTTTTAAAATTTAATTTCCATTCTACGTAAAAACATGTTTAGTAAACATGTTTTTTGTACAAATGTAAAATGACAAAGGTTTTAGTTTTTGAAAAAACTATTTAAACTTAAAACATGTTTACTAAACACGTTTTTAAAAAGCGTGTTTAGTAAACACGCTTTATTATTTTTTAAACAAAACGTTTTTACCGTTTTAAACTTTTATACAGAAAGCGTGTTTAATAAACACGTATTATTGTTTTTGTATAGAAAATGTGGTTAACAAAAATGCTTTAAGTCATTTTACATTGAAAGCGTGTTAGTAAATATGTTTTTCAGTTACACTGAAAAGGTATTTACTAAACACGTTTTCATTAAATAAGTCGTGTTTAGAAAACACGTATTTAACGTTTATTCACTTCAAAACTCTTCTTCTCCCTTTACATTTTATAAACTTCAAAACCCTTCTCTCCTCTCTTTACGCACTTCTGCCCCTTCTCACCATACCAACCTACCATCCAGCGCCTCTCTTTCTCCCTTTCTCTCCTTCATTGATGACACTCTCACTCTCTCAATTTCAAGGCACCCTCACTGTAAATTAACGATTGGGTTTGGCTGTTGCACTTTTTCAGTCATTCTTGCCAACTTTAAGCCTTAAAAATAGTTCCTAAGGATACTAAAGTGTAGTTAGAAGTTCATAAATAATTTTGGATTGGAGGGTTGCAGTCAACGTGTGTACTCATTCGTCATTGAGAAGACCTTAAAACTTCTTAGAACTTATGCCCGATCAAAATGGTTGTCCACAGTTATTGTTATGAAATTACAGTTATGCCCTATGTCACTGATACATACTATCAAAACATGAAATATGTTTGAAGGAAAAATATTATATTGTTTGTATGAAATAAGGAAAGTGAATCTCTTCTATATTCACGATAGTTGTTAGCAGTATTTTGTCATCATCATTATTGCTACTTCCTTTGAAATATGACATAACATTGCCAATTATATATATATATATATATATATATATATACACACACACACACACGCATATGTTGTGATTAGGAAGCTAAAAATATGTCCTTATGGTATTCAAACTGATAAAGATTTGTGGTTTGAAATTATATTAGATTTTAATATTTTGACAAGTAAGACAGCAATATCTTTAATGAGCTTCAAAATGGGTGAAATCTTATAAGACAACAACTATACCAAAACCCTGTATATATCTACATGGATATATGACTCTTCCTTACTGCACAAACGTCAAACAATTCTAGAGAAAAAGGAAATAATCTTTTAACAAAAAAATAAAGAACAAAGCACCATTCCTTTCAAGGCAAGAATGGAGCTCTCTTTTCCCGCAAGAGATACAATTCCATGGCCCTTCTTTGGCGTATTTCTGCTTCCTCGTCATTGTATTTGGGTTACATCTCGTTGATGGCTTCTTAATACATTGATTATGTCTTTACTTGTTGAGAAAAAAAGAAAATTTCTTCTCTCTTAATGCACCACATAATGCAAAGAGGCACCACATTTCAAGCTTTTCTATTACCTGTCTTCAAGGAACTTCAATGCTAACAACAAAAGTGACCCTTTAGTGTACTAAGCATTTGTCTATTATGCACAAAAATAGAATTATAACAGAGTTTAAGATCATATAAGCATACATAGATTGTTGGGAACTTCACAAGAAGTTAGACATCTACGTGTGAAATCAGGAGCATGGTTTATTCAATAAAATTGTTTGGGGCATGATGTGGGATGGCATCATAAAACATGTCACGCCCCAAATCCTGGGGTCACGTGAAAATTCACCAAACATCCATTTCATATGAAAATACAGGTTTTTATACATTAAAATTCGCCTGTTCAAACCAATGGAATACCCAACATAGTGTATATCTCATAAAGAAAAGACATACAGTTCAACATGCATACAATATATCGCCTTATGGCGTACAAAATCTGCCTTTAGGAACAGGTATACCAAAAAGAAGAAAAACTGTAAAAGTCTTCCGCCACCGCGGGTACCACCAAGCTACTCCTCATCCACATCATCACCTGAAAATAGTTTTATAAAAAATTCTCACCCATGAGCCGAACCCCAATAGAAAATAGATAATAAGCTGTAAAGCAAGAATATGCAATCATATGGTGGGAGCGAACTCAACCACAAAATCAAAACAAGTCTGTCATCTAAATCCCTCAAGTTTTCCCATCAGACCACACAAGTCTCCTAAAACGGTTTCATTAACATAAAACCCCTTATTTTCATCCTTAAAACCATGTGATGCAAATGTTGCAAATAGCCAACCACAGTTAAGGAAAAATAGTAATCAAAATATCGTTCCCTCGCAGAATGTACCATCACGAAAAAGAATAATAAGATCCTATGTACCGACTCCATCACAAGGGGATAGAGGTCACAACTATAGACTCATGTCCAATATCTAAACCCCAGATATCGTGGGATCGCCTAGATACACACAGGTTCTATACGGAGCACCATGAGCGTACCACTTAGTTTACGGCTATGACCCGAGGGAACTAAGCACCCATCTGTCTCAGTTTACGGGGATTAACTCAAAAGACCTGAGTACCTACGCTACGCACGTTTCTAGACTTACACCGAGGGAAACTCGTGCCACATGCACGTCATCCCGGTACATCTAGATAATCTTCTTAAAATATTTATCAAATCAGTACATTATACATGCACATATATCAATCCCTCACCAGGAGATCAAAATAAAATATTTTCAAAAAAAATTTCCCAAGAGCAGTTATACAATGCATATATAAGCATGAGATCCAATCCAAGAAGCCATAGAAATCTAACCAAAGGATGTAAAAACATATTTCATGTAAACGTTTTAGAAAGCGAGCCTCAACCCACAGGGTTAGCTCCAAACCTACAACAAACACGTTTCTTCCAAAAGTTTTCGTAAAAACTCCTTTGCAAACCAACCTTGGCCCAAACAAACCATCCAAACCATCAAAACCAACACCAAACACTCACATAGGGGTTCAGTCAACTAGCCTAAGCCCCCAGTCGACTGAAAAGCTCACTGGAAAAGAAGAACCCAACTAGAAGGAATTTTAGTCGACTGGCCCTCCAGGTCCACTCGACTAAACTCACCAAAGCATGATCCAGTTGACTGGACTCAAGGCCCTAGTCGACTGAACCAAACCAGAAGCAGTTTTTAGATATGGTTTGGACCTCTAATCCTCAACCCAAGCTTTAAAAACACCCATTTTGATATCTAAAGGCATACTCGAGCCCAAGGCTATCCCAAACCAACATTAGAAACATCCAACACCTGATTTCATCCAATCGAAATGCCGAAAAAGAGTTTTAAAACCTAAAACCTCAACTTTGAAACAAAGATGATTTCCAAGCGTTTAACACGATGAAAACACATAAGATTACATATACAACCCTTATATAGCAGTAGAATCTGAGATCCTACCTCGTTGGGTTAAAAATTGGATGCCTCGATCTACATGCAAATTCGAGCTTCGTCAGAATCAAAATCCGTCCGGATGGATGCGTAGACCACGATGCCAATATCAAGGATCCACGGCTGGATCGTTGAAAACAGAGTCTCGGGCCCCCGAGAAGTTAGAGAGAAGGCAAAGAGAAAATGGTAAAAATTTAGGAGTTAAGTTTTAAAAATATCTTTTGAAAATATCTAACTCCAGATATTTATAAACCTCCAAAATATCTTCTTTTTTTTTTGAATTTTTAAAATTTGCAAAGAAACTCCCTACAACCCCAGAAGCAACCCTGCATGCTCAAATTAACCAAAATAGGCATCGAAACACATATATGCATTTTAAAGAAAATACGCTAAAGCATGCCTAAAAACATGGAATATGCATATAAATCAAAAGGGATCGGTACAGGGTCTCACAAAACACGTCTAAAGATTGAATACAAGTGGCTTTTTGTCAGGTCTAAGGGTTCTATAAATTAGAAGGAAGATTATAAGATTTTCTATATCAAAGGTTGTGAAATTGATCCAAGCCAATTCAGAAACTTATTGCTTTTTTGAGAAGATGTGTTTGAATTTGCTAGAGAACAAAGGTTTTAATGGTTTTATGTGTGGAATAAATGTAGAGCGGAAAAGGATTATGATTTTGGCATGATTGGTATGGATTTTTTGTGGAAATTGGGATTGTTCTAAGGATGGGAATAGTAAACCACTTATATGGTTTACATTTTGTAAGGACAAAGATAAGGGATAACCAAAAGAAAAACATAACTTAAAAATCTCGAAGTAGAATTATCATATGAGACAACAGTGGATGTGGCAGGATCGGAAGACTCAAAATAACTAAAGGGTTTACGGATTAGGCTTTTAGATAGGCATGCAACTAGCTAAGCCGTTTGAGCTTGTCTTGCTGGAAATTAGTTGAGCTCAAGATCGTTTATTCTTTGATGAGCATGAGTTTGAAAACAAAATTCAAGTTTTGAATGAGTTGCACATCAAGAGATGAGAAGACTATAGGCACTATATAAAGAATGCTCTTGTTACTAATAATTTAATTATTCAAATGTACAAATATGCACATAAACCTAGCATAAACACAAAATAAAAATATTAATACAAATAAAATTTGTTGTTAGTATCAATTACCTCAAAGGCTAAAGTTGGTATAATATGGTCTTAAGAATGCATATCAAGGTAGTATTTTCCTTAAGTGCAATTTTGTCTCGCATGCGAGAGATAAACAAATTGATTTGAATAAGATGCAAGTGCAATCCATACATAGCATAGTGTATAATATCAAAGATGACGTATGTGACGTCCCGTCCTCCGGACACGTCGGGACATACATAAATATAAATAAAGGGATATTCTAGCCATTCATTCATATTTACATACGTTAGTTATTATATCATAAACGAGTTCTGAACCATTTAAAATTACATAATTATTACAGTTTCACCAAGAAATTTCAAAAATTACACTAAGTATGAGAGAACTGAATAGAAGAACAAAAGCAGAGGTCTCGACTTCCTCAGAATGCATCAGCGAAATCTACGTGTTCTTGAAACTCACCCTGTTCTTCAAACTCTTCTTCTTCCTCTGGGATGACTTCTTCTAAGAACTCCTCCTCACCTATGGCATGAATGCCATGAGCTAAGGCCCAAAAGAAAAATACTTTAACCTTCTAACTAATTTCATAGCACAAAATTCACTGCAACACATACCATATAACACCCAGTACAGTTTATGGTCAAGGAGACAGACAAATTTATGACAAGATAGCAGATAAGTCAATAAACATGTGCATGTGAGATGCGGTGTATAAAATGCAGATGCCCAACCCAACATGTACCCAGATTATAACAGGAATTCCATGTAGGGAATCACTAGAGTAGACTTGATGGGACTTGATCACCAAAGCCATCATCGCGCCTCGTTGCGAATAGTAAATGCATCATCGGATTTCATGCCACAGCTATTTTACTCAATGGCAATGGCGTGGGGGCGGGCCAACCAATTATCAGCCACCCTTATTCAAGCCGACAATTCCCACCTTAAGATGCGTGATGCCTTCGCTAGTGTCGACCCAAAATCTAAGAGAATTCAAGAGACATTCACAATATACAAAGTACCAAGATGAGAGATTTAGGATCACAATAATTGGGCTCTCTCCGAAATTACCACCACAGTGGGATTAGGTCCACCGAATTAGGCTCTCTCCAAATTTTCCTAAATTCCAAGCTATCGAAATCAGAATGCTAGCAACGAACCCATGGTGCCCAACAGTATCCACGATTAATCATTTCAAACACTAAAAATAATCCCATGGTGTATAAACCAATTTTGTAACACTGGGGACGAACCCAAGGTGTACAAGGGGAATATATCCCAAAACATTTTTGAAAATGGCAACCAGGGATGCCCTAGACTTAGAATTAAGAACGACAATCTCAATACAACCCATCCCAACAATGGTTTGCACATATGGACTCCAATATGTCAGGATACAAGTGAAGATGCTCATAATGTGTACCATCGATCTCAAGTGCAACAATTTATAACATGGCATCAACTAGCATGACAATATTTATGGTACAACGCGCAAAATATAAAGTACAAATATGTGAAGCACATGCTACAATTCTCAAGATATGATTCAACATAATAGCATGAGTTCTAAATCATCATGCATTCACTTAAAAAACTAATCAACTAATTCAAATCAAACATCATACAAAAACTCGGGTCTCATAGTGTAGGGTACTCAAACATATACTTAACAAATTTTAAGGCCAAAAGTCAAGTTTTAAATTAAAAGGGCCGACAAGGTTTTGGGGTATCTAGATTTGGAATAAAGTTATGATTTTTAAACACTATTTAGATAAAAATATTTCATACAACGATCGTGTTTAACACCAAGGCCAAATCCGAAGGCAAATGGGTGAACAATTCATCTTAAGGAAAAACGGTTCAGCACTTTCTCAAGATTTTACGAAACGTATGCTTCTGTTGGTCTCGGTTTTGGAGTATCATTTCAAGTCCAAATGAGCCCATTTTTTAGTATGTTCTATTTCAACAAGTCCCCTACAAGTTTCATGTTTAGAGATAAGAGTAGTTGTTTGAAAAAAGTTTGACTCTTTGGCCATTTTAAAAAGTAAGTTCTGTCAACCGCCAAAACTCAGCAGAGCCAGTTTTGGACAGAGGGTTTGAAACAGTTTTGGGATACTATCCCGGGGCTTTAAGGTCTGATTTTTGGGCAAAAATTACATTCATATGTTAGCAACAATATTCATATAGACCACTTTTGGAATAGGACACTAAAGGCTGTTATGTTTATGAATGTTCCTTGGGGGCTAAAACTCAACAGAGATTTTCTAAGTGGTTTTGACCTATCAACACTCAATATTTCATTCTCATTTCTGGTGGGTAGATAGATATAAATTTTATCTACAACTTTCATGGTTTGACCAAAGTTCGGATATCTTTTGAAAATAGGGTTTCTAAGTCGGTAGTATTGACTGGTCAGAAAATGACACACTTTAGTAAAATTGCAATATCTTGAGTTCTGGTTATGCAAATGAGTTGAAACTAACTTTGGATGAACGATAACACAAAAATATAAATCTGGACATAAAAAATATACTTAGATCAATTTTTTACACTAAGTTATGGCATTTCAAATCTCAGGGCAGAAATATCAAAGTTCTCAAAAATTGAGCCTCTTAGGTTTTAAGTCTTCTACTTATGTCTTGTCAAGTTTGTGTTCCATTTCTTTGCATGCTTGTGTTTTAGACTTTAATATCAAGGCACCAGCACACTTATAAGTCATCAAACTCAAAGATAACAACACACAACAACATCTCATATCATTCATAAACATAACAACCACTAATTTTCAACTACGATGCCTTTTCGGTTTGATTTCGGTTCTTAGTTCTTGAAGTGTTTAAAGGGATGTGTTGGGGGGTATTTTAAGGGATCTTAGACACAAGGTTTAGAGGTTTTACTTACTTATTTGAGGGTTCAAGGGATAGTGGCATGGAAGGACTTAACTTTAGAAAAACTCCTATCCTTGATTTCTCCCTTTTTATTCCTTTTTCTCCCTCAAACTCACCATAACACTCAAGAGCAAAGAGGTCTAGTTTCTCTCCCACACTAGCACGAAAATATAAAGGGAAGAAGAGGGTGTTTGGCTTGGTTTATATTGGCAGAAACTAGGGTACAAAAGGGAGACAAAAAGTACTCTTAAAGGACTTTTTTTCTTATTTTTATTAAATAAGATTTAAGATGATTTGAGAGGGTTCAAGTTTTAAGGCCTAGAGATCATGTATGGGGAAGATAAATATATCTAGGGGCTGTTTGGGGGACAAAAATAAGATCCCACATCAATCAAGGGGTTTTGCATTGGTTTGCGTACCCTTTTGTGCAAGAAAATACATTAAAAGTTAATTTGATGTATTTTTTTGGCGTCTTTTCCTACTGAGACCTATTATTTTTGTATGTTTATGAGAAATATATTATTTTCATGTATTATCATAATTTTGATAGTAATTGATTAAATAGATGTAGTCTTTTAAGTCAAATTAAGCTATTTTGACAATATATGACTTTTTAACTTATTTTTTTGTGTATGAACTTCAATAATGATTTGTTACTTTTATTGATCTATAACACTATATTATTATGTATATTACTTGTTCAACAAGTATTGGATCATCATAATGCTTAATTTAATACATTTCTCGTCATTTTAAGCTATAAAAAGAAAGCAAAAAGTCACTTTTGACACGTTTCCCAAGGTGGTCGGCCACTAAGGTGAATTTTTGTTATTTTTTATGTTATTTTGTCTTTTTCTATTTAATTATACTTAAATCCTTGATTGAAGGTATCCATGTATCAAAATTTAAGTTTTTAAGACTTTTTACTGTACTAGGGGTAAAATGGTCATTTTACCTTATTTACGAGAATTTTTTATTTTTAATTCATTATTTCATGATATTTACTTCATTTCGAATGTTAGGAGATTCTTCTGGTGCTAAGGTTTTGTTGTCTGTGTTTTGGACCTTTTTAGGATTTTCCGGTCGAACTTGGGGTTTTCGATTCGAGTTAGGATTTTGAATCTCGTCCGTGCTCTACAGCCTTGTGGACTATCTATCACTAATACTAGGGTCCGAGCAGGGTCGTTACAAACTACCCCCCTTAAACAAATTTTGTCCCCGAAATTTTGCCCCGTACTTCATCGTATGGAATGTTGAAGATGATTTACTATCATTGTGCCTTCTCGTTCTTCAAAATTGTATCCTTATTTACTTGAGTTGTTCTCTATTGAGTGTGTGGATAAGGCCGGGCCCATATGTTCAATACTTAGAGTAAAGATTGTTTTGTCCTACTCACAAACTAATTACTACCAAATCTGCAAGGATCATATCACGTAATCAACTAGCCCCAAAAAGTTCGTGTCTTTGTCACATTGGTTAGCTTCTTCCCGTTAACTATTACTTCTACTTATGTTGGGTCCACTTAAATTTCTTCTCCAGAGATAATATGACCTAGAAATATCACCCGGTCTAACTAAAACTCACACTTACCAAGGTTTACATATAACTTGTGCTTTCTCACGATCTACAAAGAATCTTCAAATATTTCCCATGCTTCTCTTTACTCTGAGAATATAACTGAATATCATTTATCAACACAATTAAAAATTAGCCTAGAAAGCTTCTGAGCACTCTATCCCATAGGTCCACAAACACAGTAGGTATATTCGTTAACTCGAAAGGCATCACTACAAATTCATAATGCACGTAGTCTTGGGTATATCTGACTTTTGCACTTTCAATTTATGGTATCATGACCCCAGTCTATCATTGAGAACACGTTGGCTCCAAAACACAACTTACATTGACTACGACTTCCACAAGCGATCATATGTCTCTAAACTTGCCCACCGCCAAAACTGATTTCAAACATTCTCTACTTCTGTCTAGAAAGACTGTCACTCTACCAAAAACTAGCTCATTGCCATATTTAAACGTACATCGAAGACTACTTCTCAATCGACTAACGATTATTAATCTCAAAATCACATCACCACTTTGTGTTGACCTACTCTAACCTTAGGACCATTAAGACTAATGCTGTCACTTGAGCCTAATGAGTCAATAGGGCTAAACATACCATACAAATTAAATGCTCCAAGGTACATGCTTACCCATATGAATCCAATCATAACCTCGTTATATATTTTCTTTATGTATGTACCATCCAACCTACAATCCTTTAACTGAACAGTATTAACTCCTGATTATAAAGTCTCTTACCATCATCACTCAATCCCCTTCACTCATTCTATGCCACACACAATCGAACCAAAACTCACTTTCGCACTTTAATTATTTCATCTTACCCACATTCTACCAAAACACTCGATACTCTCAAGGTTATTTACAAAAATCACACCCATGAATTTGTATAATCTTACTTACACTTTCACTCTTCTCATCCAAACACTTATTCCTCCTACGTACTCACATTAAGTTGCAACGCAACTCCATCACAAATAATAGAATTATATCACCCTCAACTTCTCGTACATAGAATTCATACGTTTCCACAATAAAATTCCTTCTCCATACCAGCAACATCTACTCATCAATCTAAACAAACTTTCTTTAACGGGCACATCACAAATGATTTTTGAAAACAACTTCCTTGCGACTCACATCGATACCATAACGAAAACTGAATACCACTCCATAAGAGTAACACAGTCTAGACGCCAAACGAATACAAATCGATACTTTAAGAACCAATCATGTGAATAACTTGGTCTGTCTAAAATGCGCACTTTAACCCTCAAACAATTTTTAGCGTCAATGGGACTCACTATTTTCACAAACTCCTAGGCACCTAATTCCTTGAATTGTTTAACTAAAGAGTTACCGGTCTTTGAGGTGATCTTGATAATCCTAATGACGAAGTCTGTAATCACATGCTTTCATTTTCTCTCTAGTCTTTTCAAAGGTTGCTCCGTTCCTCTTGGCTTCTACCGTTTGTTCTTGGCACGCTTAGAACGTTGGGTTTGAATGTCTCTTCCAATAACTAGATCATTTTCTCAAGCGGTTGGTTATTCTAGGGTAAAACGATCATGATAAAAGACAAGGTTGTGGTAAATACCTAGTCGTGTGATCCATGTGACTTGGTGGTTAATTCTTCATAAGGCTCTAAACGTTCATTATTGTGATCAAGATTCTTCGTTCTTTGATAGTGATGGCAAAACTCGGACTCTAACACTTCGATGGGAAGGCCAGCATGAATATGGATGTATATAGACGTACCTCCTTTGCTAGCATACTATGGTTATCGTGAGTTCAAGGCTGTTTCTTATTTTTCACTTCCTTACTACCGATAAGAATCTTTTGCTTCTCGATTTATCGGATGGGTGGGTCAGTTATGAACTAGTCTGGGAAAGTTTGAATTTTTCCATATGGTGGTGTCGTGAAACACTTGATGGGAAGCTGTCGTTGCTAACTTTAGATTGCTGTTAACATAGTCTTATTTGTCGGGACCTTTGAAAAATATAGTTACTTAAATAAGCCCTTACTTAACCATTCTTGCAACAGGAGTCTTGATCTTCAAAACTTTGTTAAACACGAACGTTGACAGATATTCTAAGCTGTGTCATCAAGAAGAAATTTGCTTCACGCTTGAAGAGGTGTTAAGAGGTTTTCGTGTATCGTCTCAGTTTCCATGAAAGCGCTAAGGCCTAATGACGTAATATCCTGACAATCGTTGTTACTCATAGATTTATGGGGTAAGATTTTCAAGGTTGACAGTCAAAAACATGCATAGGGTTAGAACGTCTTAGGGTGAAACCCAGACGGTTCAAAGATATGTTAAATGAGGTTAAATGGTCATGGTTAAGGCAATTACCGTTGACACAAATTGAGCGGTCATTTGGGGTTCAAATGTAAGAGAAACAAGAGGAGGGCAATGAACAATACTTTAAACAAGTGTCCCCAGAACTAATCCAGTACAATTAGATTAAGATAAAAGAGACGTTTAAGTAAAAGGGCAGCCAGACTAGATATTTGCCCTGAAGTTACGTCGACCTAACGTACTTCAATTCAAGCATCCAAGTCTACTTTCCTGGTAAGGATTTCAAGAGTGTACAAAGAATTTCACCAAATCACTGAAACAGATTATGGTTTCAAAATCGAGAGAAATTGTGACAACCCAGTGCATATTTATTTTATTAATTTTTTCCCTTTTAATTAAATATTGTGATATGATGAAAGTTAGAATATGAGTTTTAACTGTGTGGACGTTCGTGAACAAATTAATGAGTTGTGCAATAATTTTAAAGATCTAAATTAAAAATAAATTTTGATAACATGCTAATGGGAAAAATTGAAATGAGATAATAAGAGTAAGGTTGGAGGTTTGAGATTAATTTAAGAAGATTTGTTGAGATCCTAGTTCTGGGATCACCGCTCGAGCGGTGAAGGCCTGCTTAAGCGAGCTATCGGGATAAGTTGGAAGCTTCGTGAGCCTTGGGAAAAATATGGGATGTATTTATATATATAAGTCTCTTTTATTAAAATCTCATCCACGTGAGACTCTCATCCCTCCTCTTCCCCCCTTTCTCTTCTCTCATCTCTTTTTCTTTTCTTGAGAGAGAAAAGGCCACCATCTCCAAACCCTAACCCTCCATTCTCAAATCTTGATGATCAAGGCTTGGATGATGGGTTTCCTTGCTTCCTCAAAGCTTTATCTTCAATCTCCTCGTATCCAAGCTTGATCTTCACCATATGAGGGAGATTTGAAGAAATCACAAGCTTTCGAGCAAATCCAAGATAGGATCTAGATTAACTCTTATGTTTTCCGTAGATTTGGGTTGATATTTTGTGTATATGAGTAGAAATTGAGTCAATTGCATGCTTAATTAACATATTGATAGATTTGTGTGTGGATTGAGTTAGTTTTCATGAAATTTGAGGTTCTTGGGAGATGATTATCCATGAAATTGAAGATTTGTTGTGTTAAGAAGTTTTGAGACTTGAATCTAGTGTTTTTGAGTTAAAATTAAGGATTTGAAGTTTATTTGTAAAGGGTTATGTGTTTGGAGGTTTGAAACTCAAAACAAGGATAGATCTGAGGTTCTCTCAGACACCAGCGCGCTCGAGCGGAGCCCTGTCCACTCGATCGCTCAAATGGCAGAAGGTTGGGCGCTGAGCGCCTGACGTCTGCTAGGTCGGACTGACTGCGCAAGGCCAACTTCTTTTAATTATATCTCCTTCATTCTGACTCCGAATTGGGTTGTTCTTATACTCAAATCGAAGCTCCAGAAGTCCTCTTTCCAACAAGACTACTCTCACAAAAAAAATCTTTTTATAAGAAAAGTTATGATCAAAATAATAAGGGTATGTCAAAATTTCAAAATCATTTTTTACCCATTTTTAGCCGAATGTTTTGAAAAAACATATTTTCATTCATATTGGCTCTTTTTACTAAATTGCTAGTCCCTTAAGCTAATGACACACCTATGTATATATCTAAATTGAGTTGGGAGGTATGCATTGGGTAAATTGGTTGGGTTTTCTTTTACAATAAAAGTGGATTGATATATACCTATATACATGATGGATGTATACCTGTTTCAAATAGCATGATCTACTTACTATCAACCTTATGTTATTGGTACATGGTGGCATTGAACTAATGGTGTGAATTAAGAAAAATCATATAATGAAAATTGTGATACATGTGATTTGAGAATTTCATGAAAAACGAGGATTTGGAATCAAAATGGTATTTTATGGTAATAATTGGGAGAGGAACCATTTGTGGGTTGGACTCCCAGGTTTTTAACCAATAATGAACCGTATGGACTGAAGTGGATTAAGTTGGCCTAGCGGATCTGCAGTGAAAGACTGAAAATTTGCACAAGATGGGGACCACATGCTCGCGGGTTAGCCCCTGAAATGTGGTGTTGTGTCGTGGTGAGTTATAAAGCGACTCATTCCACAATGGCTTCGCATAGCCTACTGGGGGCGAATGGGGCGATGTTTCTATAAGCTGCACCCTACACCGGTTCATTAAGGGTAATACGATTTTCTGAAAATAGGAGAAATAACATGAATAATTTGATGGAAAATAATCAGATAAATGGAGACTAATTTGTGTGCGTGGGTGTGTGTGTTAAAAAGGAATGACTTGGTGAAAATGTGCATTTTTATTTCGGTTACACCCATCACACCTCACAAATCATGCATTAGATATGAGTTAATCTTTAGCCTACGAGCTTCGGCTCATGTATATATGTCAAACACATTTTAAGTTCCAACGAGCGGGGTGACACCAAAGATAAGGATGCTTTTGAAAGGAGCAAAGCATGGGAGCCTAAAATGTGTTTGACATATATAAGATAATGGAAGTGATGTACTAAGAGTGATAGTTAATGTGAAATGTATGTTATTCCAAGCAATTGTGGTAAACTTGGGAATGTAATTTTGGAACTTTGATCATTTTGTTACATCTATTCGATGGTATATACAATATTTTCTTCTATCTAGGGGTGTTACCTGTGGATAAAGTTTATGCATGGTATGTTTTGGGTTTAGCTCACGGACCTAGATTTGGGTCGTGAAAGAAATAAACAATGGTAGAAAATTTTATCAATGTCGAATGTTTGGAATGTGTACTTAACAAAGAATTGATATCGAGTTCTACAAGAAAAGAGTTAGTTCAAGGATGATTACTCAAATCATTGGAGAATCAAATGCGAATACCGGTCATTATTGAGGCATGAAAACTTAAAGACAGTGGTACTTTCTAGGATTGAATTTCTAATAGGGTTATCAACAAGACTTGGGTGCATGAGAGTTACCAACGAACGACACTTGACGGTACCATTCAGAATTGATGATATAAGAAGGAAAAACATACAAAAGAACTTCAAAAGTTGACACTAGGGCTTGCGGTAAATGAGAAAAGCACATATAAGGATGAAGTCGCGGGAATCTAACGGTGTCTCTCAATGTGATATCTAAAATTTCTCCTAGTGCGTACTCCTACTTACCCCCCTTAAAATATGGTAACTCATTGCATGAATCTCCGATCTTCGATCTCGATGCTCTTACTCGTCTTTTGCCTATAGATTTCTTGTTGTTCTCGAGCTCAGTATCGTCTTGACGCAACTCGCTATAGAACTTAGACGCAGCAGATTTTAGTTCTTATAATATATAGATGATAATAATAATAATTAATACAACGCCTCCTACAGAGCGCCAACGCGACAGAATGCATAGTTTTCCATTTCAAACACCGAGAACGATCCCAGAGTGTATAAACCAATTTTGTAACACCGGGGATGAACCCAGGGTGTACGAGGGAAATATATCCCAAAATATTTTTAAAAAATGATAACTAGGGACCCCCTAAACTTAGAATCAAAAACGACAATCTCAATACAACCCATCCCAACAACGGTTTGCACATATGGATTTCAATATGCCAGGATGCAAGTGAAGATGCTCATAATGTGTACCATCGATCTCAAGTGCAACAATTTATAACATGGCATCAACTAGCATGACAATATTCATGGTACAACGCGCAAAGTATAAAGTACAAATATGTGAAGCACAAGCTACAATTCTCAAGATATAATTCAACATGATAGCATGAATTCTAAATCGTCATGTATTTACTTAAAATACTAATCAACTAATTCAAATCAAACATCATACAAAAACTTGAGTCTCATAGTGAAGGGTACTCAAACATACACGTAACAAATTTTAAGGCCAAAAGTCAAATATTAAATTAAAAGGGCTAGCAAGGTTTTGGTGTATCTAGACTTGAAATCAAGTTATGATTTTTAAACACCATTTAGATAAAAATATTTTCTACAACTATCATGCTTAACACCAATGCCAAATCCTAAGGAAAATGGGTAAACAATTCATCGTAAGCAAAAACGGTTCAGCATGTATCCCAAGATTCATTCTACCAAAATTATGCTTCTGTTGGTCTCAGTTTTGGAGTATCATTTCAAGTCCAAATGAGCCCATTTTTTAGTATGTTCTAGTTCAACAAGTTCCCTACAAGTTTTATCTTTAGATCTAAGGATAGTTGTTTGAAACAAGTTAGACGTTTTGACCATTTTAAAAAGTAGGTTCTGTCAGCCGCCAAAACTCAGCAAAGCCGATTTTGGAAAAAGGGTTTGAAACAGTTTTGGGATATTATCCCAAGGCTTTAAGGTATAATTTTTGGTCATATAGTACTTCAATATGTTAGATGCAATATTCATGTGTACCACTTTTGGAATATGTCAATAAATATGGGATTTTTTAGCAATATAAAAATATGTAACAGAATATTCCTTGGGGGCTGAAACTCAACAGATACTTTCAAATGAGTTTTGACTTATCAAACCTCAATATTTTGTTCTCAGTTCTGGTAGGTAGATACATATACATGTTTTCTACAATTTTAATGTTTTTACCAAAGTACGGATCTCATTTTAAAATACGGTTTCCAAGTCAGTAGTGTTGACTTATCGGGAAATGACACACTTTGGTAAAATTGCAACATCTTGCATTCTGGTTATACAAATGAGTTAAAATCAACTTTAGATGAAATATACCACAAAAAGATAAATCTGGACATAAATAACATGCTTAGATCGATTTACTACATTGAGTTATGGTATTTCAAATCTCATGGCAGAAACATCAAAGTTCTCAAAAATTAAGCCTCTTAGGGTTCAAGTCTTCTACTTATGTCATGTCAAGTTTTTGTTCTATTTTTTTGCATGCTTGTGTTTTAGACTTTAATATCAAGGCTCCAGCAAACTTTGAAGTCATCAAACTCAAAGATAACAATACACAACAACAGCTCATATCATTCATAAACATAACAGCCCCTAATTTCCAACTATGATGCCTTTTCGGTTTGATTTTGGTTCTTTGAGTGTTTAAAGGGATGTGTTGGGGGGTATTTTGAGGGATCTTAGACACAAGGTTTAGAGATTTTACTTACTTGTTTGAAGGCTCAAGGGATGGTGGCATGGAAGGACTTAGCCTTAGAAAAATTCCTCTCCTTGATTTCTCCCTTTTTATTTCTTTTTCTCCCTCAAACTCACCATAACACTCAAGACCAAAGAGGTCTAGTTTCTCTCCCTCACTAGCACAAAAATATGAAGGGAAGAAGAGGGTGTTTGGTTTAATTTATGTAGGTAAAGGCTAGGGGACAAAGGGGAGACAAAAAGTACTCTTAAATGACTTTTTTTCTTCTTTTTATTAAATGAGATTTAAGATGATTTGAGAGGGTTCAAGTTTTGAGGGCTATAAATCAGATTTGGGGACTATACCTGACCCCACATCAATCAAGGGGTTTTATATTGATCTGCGTGCCCTTTTGTGTCAGAAAATGCATTAAAAGTTAATTTGATGTATGTTTTTGGTATCTTTTTCTATAGAGACCTATTATTTTTTATTGTTTATGAGAAATATAGTATTTTCATGTATTATCATAGTTTTCATAGCAATTGATTAAATAGATGTAGTCTTTTAA
>JAOTRH010450821.1:0-30589 GCA_034768845.1 Heliamphora exappendiculata | reverse complement strand
AAGGGGCAGGCTCACGGAGAAGAGGAAGAGACAGAGCCAGGTGCTCTGTTTGGTTCTTCTCCTGGGAGCTCTGAGGTATCAGAAGAGGAAAAGGACGAGACAGAGAAGTGGAAGAGACGTATGCTACAAAGGTTTGCCATCCGCACCCGACAGCAACACTTTCATGGTTCTCAGTTCACATCCCAAGTTCGATCACCAAAGACAATACAAGTTGGCCAAAAATAACATAACACAATCCAACAAAACCCTCCAACAAGCCAATTAATTGTATCTTGGAACGTCTCATCCGAATTTTTGGGGTCACCTCAAGAAATGTAGAGGATACCTAAATCCTCAAAGTAGATGCATGTATATTTGTCGGTCGATGTTAGGGCCGAACTTGGTTCGAATTCGGGTCTTGAATTTTACAGTACAAATTATTATTATTATTTTTATTTATTAAAATTTTTAAAAATTCACGCACCGGACAAGATGGGTTGGAGACCATTGAGGAGAATGGAGATGGCAAGAAATGGAGAGAGTTCGAAAACGGCTTTGGCTACCGTTTTGCCTTCGGTAAAGGTGTAGTTGATGACGTTGCGAAGGACCAACGCTAAAATAGTTTCGATCACAGAGATGCGGAACGACACCAGACTTACCATCGTCACACAGAACGCCGTCGCCTTTGGATGACTAGCCCCGAGTTCATTCCTCACCTTCACTCTGCAATTTCAATTTTTTTAATCGTTTTAGAAATAGTCTAATTATATAGATTTCAATCACAGCATATTAGTATATTTTACTAGTAAAAATATGTTATGTTTTCAAAAAAAATTAATAATTTGTGATTAGGTCTGCGTTTTAAATGTATAAATGTAGTCAAAATGAATTTTTGTGTACAAAGAATAGAAAATAAGTAACAAGCTGACTCACCTTGCAGCTGCATTGAAGGCCAAGGAGATAATCACCACCCAATTTGAAACCATCATGCTGCAATCAAATTCATAAATTTTTTTTATTACTAAATCATAACACGGAATGTGTTAACTATCGAAAAAAATATAAATATTTGTACAAAGTATACTAATGTATTTAAAAAGGGTAGATTTTACTTTCAAAAATGTGTTGATGTTAAAAAAAAAATTTGTTTCCATTATCTTATTGTTTACTGTTTGATGAGTAATTTAAATGACTTACTGTAATTTCTTTGCTTTCTACTAAAAAAGTAGCTTTTTGTGACCAAATTATTCGAGACGGCATATAAGTCGTCGCAAAAATGACCTTTTAGCGACAGTATGCTTTCCATCATAACAAGTTATTTTTTGCGACCAAACTATAGCGATGGAAAAATTGCCGTCTCAATAAAAGACTTATTTGCGACCGGGCCGTTGCAAAACGTATTATTGGCGACGAATTATTTGCAATGGCATTTACCTTGTCACAAAAGATAAATTACTTTTTTATTGAATTACTAAAAAGAGAAATATTATTTATAAATATTTTTTTACGTAAAAGAATTTGAGAGAGGAGAGAGAACAAAATGAAAGACTAAAATTGTCTCTTTTTTAGGGTTAGATTTTTTTATACATATATAAATGTTACATCAAATTATTTTATCTTATTATATAAATATGTTTACTAGGGCTGTGAACTAATGTCATCTATTAACATTATTTGAAAATACACGTTCAGAATCATATGACTGTGGTGTTAGCAGGGACTCGTCTTAGATCTCCATTAATTATAATGTTGAGTCATTTAAATAGTGGGTTATTAGTTTATGACGTTAAGATTTTACAATATTTTGTCAAATTTTTAGGATATTGTTAAATTTCTAAGCTATAATATTTCAAGTTTTAAAATCTAGAATTAATTCAGTTCAGATTTATTTTTGAACTACTCTCGTGCTGTTTTATATGATTACTTTTGGTTAGCTTATGTGTTCTACGAATAATGATTTGTGATTGACGATTAGTCATGCCTTAAAGAAAAGTGTGACATCTTTAGTATTTTGTTCCGTCATATTCCTAATTATCTGTCCAACTACAACGTATTAACTGCTAATATAAAAGTGTGTTTCAAATACAATATGAATGACTAATTTTTTTTGTCTCTTCTATGATTTAAAGTATGTGTTCAAGATAAATTTTTTTATGAGCTAATTTATATTAGGTGTGTGTGTCAGCCGGAACATATGCCCAATTTCAATGTGGCCCATCCACAGGCCCATGGAAACCCATATAATAAGCCTGACATAGAATTGGACCTTCACTGAACCTCACCTGCTGCGCACATTCCACCACTATAGCTTCTCATTCCCCCTTCAACTTCAATTGGGATTGCTAATGAGCCAAATGGGTAGAATAGCAATACTATGGGAGGTGTGGTATTATACTATGAGATTAAGGTTTAAATTACGTTTATACCCATTTCACATGTAAAATATTTTTGTTTTGAAGGGTAAAATATGTATATTGAAAAAATAATTCTAACTATTAATTTATTAATTTCATGCAAAATAAATATATTATTCTATATTTAATTTTTTAAAACAAATAAATAGTATAAAATTCATTTCTTGCTATTAATCCCATCTCATTGATAATTCTAAGTGCATGTTTGGAATAACTTTTAAGTTTGACTTTTAAGATGTTTAAATTTTTTTAAGAAAAAAGATAAATAAAAATATGGGAGTATGTGGGATAATTTGAAAAAATAGATGTTAAAAGAAAAAAAGAAAAAGAAAAGAGATTTGACTTTTTTTAAATTGCTTCAAAAGCCGCATAAAGTTATTATCCTAAACGAACCATCTTAAAAGCTAAACATTTTTAAAAAAACCAACTTTGTTATTAATCCCAAACAGTACCTAATGATAATCTTAATTCATTACCAATTTCCCATACCCACAACTAAACATGGCTATAGAAAACAAGGAAAACAAAGGCCCAATAGCAGTGTTGCCCATCCACAGCTCATGGGCCCAATTGCAGTGTGGCCCATCCTGAGGCCCACGGAAAACCCATATATTATAAGTGACCTACAATTTTGCCCTTCACCGAACCTCTGCTGTTCCACCACTATATAATAATCTCCTCATTCTTCTCCCAACATTTTTTTGTCATTTTCCAGTCATCCCCTCCCTCACTCCGCAGCTCTCGAAACTCTAACCCCGCAGAGAGATGGGTCGCGTTATCCGAGCTCAACGTAAGGGCGCTGGGTCCGTGTTCAAGTCCCACACTCACCACCGCAAGGGTCCGGCGAGGTTCCGAAGCCTCGACTTCGGCGAGCGCAACGGCTACCTCAAGGGCGTCGTCACCGAGGTCATCCACGATCCGGGCAGGGGTGCCCCGCTTGCCCGGGTCACCTTCCGCCACCCATTCCGATACAAGCATCAGAAGGAGCTCTTCATCGCCGCCGAGGGCATGTACACCGGCCAGTTCATATACTGTGGCAAGAAGGCCAATCTCATGGTCGGAAACGTCTTGCCCCTCCGCTCCATTCCCGAAGGTGGTGTTATTTGCAACGTCGAGCACCACGTCGGCGATCGCGGTGTCTTGGCTAGGGCTTCTGGTGACTACGCTATTGTTATCAGTCACAATCCTGATAATGATACTACCAGGTATCAACAAATCTGTGAATGTTTTGGTTTTTTAATTGAAGTTCTGGATTTTTATTCATTGATGGGTTTTCTATTTTGGTTAATTACGATTGTGATGGTTGGGATTGTATAATAAGGCTGGTCTTTGATTTGCTCAGTTGATAATTTTTGCGATCTACAAAAGGGGGTTCATGGTTACTCTCAACGTTTAAATTTAGTTTTGGCTGATAGTCTTGTTTAGTAATAGTATGTGAGTTTAAGCCCGCGATAGTAAAACAACTCCTCCTCCCTGCGGTTGAGCTGGAAAAATTTAAGTTATATGTGTTCTCTTTGTCAAGTGTGAACATAATGAACTTGTGGCAAATGAAATTTCAATAGATTCTTATTTTTTGTGTTTTTGGTCCCTAAAATGATTGTCAATGTGGTATAGTAGGAAAATGGCGTCAAAACACTATGTTGCACTGAATAAAATGGCCAAAGTGATAAAAGTGCAACACGACGTGGGACAAGATGGGAAATTGTTATACATAATGTGATAAAATTGAAAAACTTTCAGTCGCACTTGATACTCTTTGTTAACGATTTGTGTGGTAGTTACCAACAGGACTAAATTGACAAAACATCTATTGGTTGAAGGACCAAATTTGGAAAATTTGAAGTTTTAGGGCCAAAGAGAGAAATGACTAGTACATTTAAAGGGAGCAAAGTGTAGCATTTCCTAAAACTTTTGGTGTTGGGAGCAAAATAGGAATATGCTTTTAGTTGTGCTTAAATGTTACGATAAGCCTTGAGAGCCTCCTCTTACCTCCAGGACGAAACACTCTTTGTTAACGGTTTGCATGGTAGTTACCAACATGTCTAAATTGCCAAAACATCATTAGTCGAAGAACCAAATTTGAAAAATCTAAAGTGATGCAGAGAAGCATATTAACTAGATATCATTAGCACCGAAGTATATAAGTTGTCTATATTACATGTACTCTCTCTAAGAAGAAAATATAGAGGATACTCTTCTCAAAATATTATTAATCTCAAAATCAATTAAAATTGAATAGCCTGGAGGAGTAAAAAGGAAAAGAAAGTAATTGGAAGTAAACTTAATTCTCATAGAACAAGAAACAATGCAAAATAGGAAAACTGAATAAACTCAAATTAGAAAACCTAATATTCTAGGTAAATAATACCAGAATTGCTAGTTTCCTAACAGGAACTATTAATTCCAAAATAAAATAGTTTTTTTTTTGAAAATTTGAAAAATCTAAAGTGATGCAGAGAAGCATATCGGCTGGATATCATTAGCACCAAAATATATAAGTTGTCTGTATTACATGTACTCCGTCTTAGAACGAACAAAATATAGAAGATACTCTTTTCAAAATATTATTAATCTCAAAATCAATTAAAACTGGATAGCTTGGAGGACTAAAAAGAAAAGAAACTAATTGGAAGTAAACTTAATTCTTATAGGACAAGAAACAATGCAAAATAGGAAAATTGAATAAAGTGAAATTAGGAAACCTAATATTCTAAGTAAATAATACTAGAATTGCTAGTTTCCTAATGGGAACTATTAATTTCAAAATAAAATAAAAATTCTTTTTTTTGAAAACATTTGCCAACATCATCTTCCCTAGCTTGAAAGGGCTTTGTTGTCGAATTTTAAGAGTGAGGTATGCAACATCTCTAACATTTGTCAACTCTTAAATTTTAATCTTCAAGCGTAAACAAAACATTTGATATTTGATGTTGCTAACGAGCAACAAACTTTCCACGCAACGACCTCCATTCAATCAAAATAAAATGACTAGTAATAGCTTTTTGATGAACCACGAAGATGTGTTGTTGAAGTCTGTAGAATCAAATGGATCTTCATAGTAATAATAATCCTGTTGGAAATTTTCTGTCATCTCAACTGTGACAAATTTTTTGGTCTCTTGGAAAATCTCCTCTTCTATGAGGTTAATTCTTTTTGTCTTCCACCACCTCATTTAGGTTTTCAACCTCTTCTTTTTCCTTGATTTGATGAATTTCAATGTCCTTTGGATACTCATCTTATATTGAAGATGACTTCCAATAGGTAGGACAAGTTTCTTTATGAAATTTTTCACACATTGTAAGCTTTAAAATGCGAGAAAGATTGAAAACTAAACTCTCCATGATGTGAACATTGAATCTCAATCTTCTTTTAGATTCATGATTTGAATGCAATTAGGATGTGGAAAGGCAAAAGACATATTTCTTCAATTTTCCTGATGTTACAATTTTGGCTTTACCCCGACGAGACCTCATTACTTCTGTGTTTTGCCACCATGCGGTAGCTTTGTTACAAAATCTCTTAGCCATTAAAGAAACCCATTTGGCCTTGGGAGCTTCTTTGAAATCCAAATTTTCCTCGACATCATGAATTTAATTTAGGAATCCTTCTAGTGTCAAGCTTCCTGATAATTGGGTATCTCGATCTTCAAACTAGTTTTCCAACGTCGGGAGTCACGATTGTTAACTATGAACCCCCAACCTTTTCTTCTCGATTAATGGTCAGCAAAAGAAGCAGTGGACTTGTTATCCAAAACTTCTTCCTCTTCCATAGGATGCCAATTTGGTTAATAGTGACGAGGTAGAATAGTTGCGGTTAAGATAACCAATTACTCGCTCAGTTAGGGCTCAATCAGGACAGTGATCGACTTCTCCACACGTGACATTCTTTCCTATGCTCGAGTATCTCGTGTAGCATTATTTTGCTTGTATACATCGTTGACAACAACATATTGATTATCACGAACTCTCTGTGTTGTTATGATCCGAAACCGAACGCAAACTCTAATACCAACTTATGCGAAAAAACACGTTAGTTAGAAAATCACTAACACCAAAATCCACAAACTATGTATATTAGGGATACTCTCTCTAAGAAAAATGGAATATAGAGGATTCTCTTCTCAAAATCTATGCGAGTGTTTTGCTTCCTCTCTATTTCAAATCCGTGTTTTCCAATTTTAATTTTACTCCATTTGAACTTTCAACCCAAGTTGCCATCTTCATTTTCTAATAAAGATTTCCATTTTCACTACCATAATGCCCAAGATTTTATATTTAATTTCTGGAACTCCAATTTTTGTAGAGGGATGTGGATTGCTCCGACATGTATTAAGTCTATTATTATTGCATTTTCGGTCTCTTTGTTGTGTGATTGTCGATTCCACTAGATTACAAGTTCTCTTCTTCTTCTTTCTCTTTTTCAAGTACTGCATATTGGGCTTCATTGGTTGAGTGGGATTCAAATCATATCATACATACACGTGAAATATTTGCGAATACACACAGTGCAAGCTCATACACACCCTTTGATCTATTTGTTTTATTCTCTAGTATTTGAATTGGATTGAAGATTTATATTTCATGTCTCATCTTTTATGACAACTAATTGATTGATATTTGCATTACTGCCGGAACCCTAGGCTAGGATGATTGCATGGAGGGATGGGACAGTTATTCCCAACTATTCGACCAGAATTGATTACCTGTATGAAACAGACCTTTTCTTTACTCTTTCACAGAAAGAGAGCTATTTTCCTAATCAATTCGGTATAACAGAAAACATCGTCTAATCACTTGGATAATGTTCTCAAATTCAAATGAGGTTGTTTTCAAGATATGAATTATGGTACATGTAAAATACATGAATTTTTTATTTAATGGTTGACTGCCGACGATTAAATGATCAGTAACTAAAAGAACATAAAAGAAATTTTGAACTAATAATTTAAACTCAAAACTCAAATTTTATTCATTTAAAGTTTGATGAATACATTAGAGGACCATCTTATTTATAAGTTTAAATTCTCATTAAAATTAAAAATTTTAATTCTTAACTAAAGGAAATAAAATCATATAATATCTTATTTAACTGGAAAGAAAAATAAAATAATATCTAAATAATATAATATCCTAAATAAAATCTAAATAAAATTCATATGTTGACATTTCATATGTTATCTGCATCATTCTTCTCTACTAAGAAAAGATCTTGTTATCGAGTTCAACCGAAAGTACTGAATGCAACCATTCCAGATGAGCAAGTATTGTGAATAAGTCTACTGCTTCCGGTTTTCGTTGCGCTAATGATGCGTGATCGTAAGCTTTTTTGACCAGATCCACAAAACAAGGCTCGATAACTCAAAAAAAATCTTCAACAGCCATGAAATCAATATTTTCGAAAGAAACGGTAGGTAAAGAAGATAAAGTAACTGTATGCTCATGCTAAAGATATTTCGTAGGTGGTGAAAGCACTTATTGTAAAGGCATGTAGTGTACGGTCGAAGCTTGAGGAGGAGGAGGAGGAGAACCATGTTTGACATTCCTATTCGGCAAGAGGTAGCAACACGAATAAGTGTAAAAAAAAAAAAAAGCAATATCACACAAGGCTATATCAAATTACCTTGAATAAAAATTGTGAAAATAAGCTCCCTCCCTCACTTTTGAGTGACTACTCCCCAAGTCATGACATGCCTCCAAGAATTGCAAATAATGCCGAAGACAATATATGTCACAAATTCAAATAATAATAATAATAATAAAAGCTCACTTAACCGGAAACAACCTTACTTTTGAAGGGCAACCAATAACAAATAGATTGTGTTATAAAGGACAAATTCTTAAACAAGTTAATAGGATCATTCTAACCAAATCACCACTAATTAGAACTAATGTCAAAATTTTATAGACACTATAGCTAGTTAACTGTGGAATATTAGTCTCCTCTTTTTGATATTTCGGAGTATTCTGGTCAGCTTACGGGCACCTTGCGGGGCGGTCGAGAGAGGCTTATTGCACGATCCACCCAACCCAACTAAACTAATAAATGCTGCATAAGAGAGTGGGAGGCCGGCCCCTGCCCATCTGGAGGTGCACACCCATTTAGGAACATATGCAAAGGGATAAAAAGAGAAACTAGCCAAGTTAGAAAGAAGAGATCCAGTATCACCAGGGTTGGGAGAGGTCCCCATATCTGGAGGACCATTCCACCATCTACTAGCAGGGGGTCCAATTAAAGCTAAGGTAAAGTCTCATATGAATTAGTCTCAAAGAGTTGATAACACATAAAAACACATAGGTGGTGTTTGACATTGTCGAAGCTAGTAACTTATAAATTGTAGCAGAAGTTATGAGTGTTTGATAAAAATTGTAACTTGTACTTAAAATAAAAGGAAATGTGGTTATAACTTGTATCGGAAGTTGTGGGTATTTGGAAAAAATTATAATTTATAGTTAAAATTAGTTACAGGAAGCTAAAAGTTACCAGCAGTAGCTTTGTCAAACAGCCCCATAGTACCCATTAGTGCATTTCATAGATTTCCCACAATACACGATAAAAAAACAGAGGAATTATGACCCATTAACCACCATCATATTCCAAGCTGCTTATCTTTTTATGCTACTGACTGTAATCAATTACTTTTTAATTACATGAAGAAGAATCGTGTTGGAAATCTATTACTTTTTAATTACTGACTGTAATCAACCCTGCATCTCTTCTGAAAGGAGACCCACACCTGTGCTAACTGTGTCGCAATTCAAGTTATTTGAAAACATGAACAAGCACATAAAAACGGTTGGATTTGGCAAACAACAAAGAGAGGGAAACACAGATGGACAAAGGATCAAAAATTTTGAATGGAGAGAGAGAAAGGACAGACTTTTGATGCTTCACTGTGCTGCTGCTTTACGAGGAGAGGATTGACTTTTTTTCCTCCGCAGAGAACTGAAGATTGAAAACTTGGCTAAGGTTTTTTTGTTTGAGAATAAACGCGTGAGGAGAAAGGAGGTTGGGAATGAAGGGGATGCTGGAGGCTCTCAGAGAGTCGCAACGTTTTAGGGCACTATTTTTTAAGTTTGGTTTTAATTTTAGCGGTGTTCTTAATAAATGGCAGTGATGACTTATAAAAACACCGGTACAAATAAACTAGCGCATTTCTAGTCAACGGATATTGAAACGATGTCGTTTTATTTAAAGTATTTATGGGGTTATTGAGTAAACACCACAAATGCTCGAATTGAAAAACGGATTTTAGTGAAAAAACGCTAGCAAAGAGTGTTTTATTCCTGCATTTATATTAAACGTCGGCAATAGATGCCGAGAAAAGTATTTATTTATTGTTTTGTTGTAGTGAGTGTTACGATAAGCCTTGAGGATCTCCTCTTACCTCTAAGATGAGATTTTAATTATTACTTATGCCTTGATTGGTAGCGAGCTTAAAACTTAGTTTTTTTTTTCCAAAAAGCTTATTTGGATTGAAACTTGAAAGTATGATGTTTGGTAAATTAATTGTAAGCTAGCTTTTATCGAGTTGGTTGATTGGGTAAGAAGTTAATATTTTACTTTTTGTTCAAATTGAAGAATATTACCTTCTATTTAGTTTATTATAACGGTTATATGTTGTTGGCGGTAGTAGGAACTAAGAAATAAGTTATCAGGTAGGAATATTATTGTCTTTCTAAAAATGGTGAAGATTTGAATAGTCCCTGGGATTAGTGTTTAGATTTGACCTTTTAACTTTAACTTCTTGGCTTTTTTACCAAACGGGCAAGAATAGCATTTTAACTTTTTGGCTTGTACCAATCAGGGAATTAATTATAGCAGTAGCATACTATCTTTTAGCTCTGGTATTCTTGAGTTTGTTTAGACCGACTTTTGAGTGGCGTGCTCAACAATTGTCACTTTGTCAGCACTGAAGGCAGTGTATTTGGACCTGTTTGCTTAGATGGTTGTGATTTTCTCTTGTCCTCGAGATTTTCTGCTTTGGTTATTTGGAGACTCTAGTTGTGCGAAGAGTTGAATTCATTTTGGGTGATTCCTCTATCTGGCAGTAGCCTTGAATTTGCAGTCCTTTGGGGTCATTGCTGGATGTAAAATTCTTCCGAACAAGACCGTCTTTAGTTTCCTGCATAAGTGCAAATTTTAGCCCTCTTGTGGCCTCGGAAAATATTTGCCCTTGCCCCTAAATATTGCTTGTGCAGGATGGTTCATGTTTTCACCTCTAGGGGCAATAGATTAGATCATTGGAGGGATTATTCGATTCACCACTAATTAATGAGTTTTTTCCTGCGCTTGGGTGCAAGAGATTAGATCAGGGGATGGATTATTTGATTCACAACTAATTAAGACGAGTATTTTTTCCCAGAGGGTGGTGGGGAGGGGGTGTAGCTGACTTCTTGATTAAGGAGTGATTGTGCCTCTCACATTTAGGTGCTTGTAGATTTTCCTACCTTAGCTTGACATAATTACATACTCTCCTGAATTATTATTTTTATTTGTATATTCATTTTGAGCATACATGGATAATTTTCCTTTCAAAGTGCATGCAGCATGGCAGTTTTTCATCCCTCATCTTTGACAGAACTCTAAGTCTGTTATAGAAGTCATATGAAAAAGACAGGTAACCTCTCGTTTAGCTTTTTTACGCACCTCTATCGTATAATTTGCACTTTTAACTATCTTAAATTTTACACTTTCATCATAAGGGTGCCACTAATCTTTGTTCATTCAAGATCCCCAAAATGCACAATCTTTCCCCTTTTGAGTAGTAGTTAACTTCCAACAGTATGTTGATATCTGCTAACTAGTCCTTTCATAACTGATGTATACATTTAGAATCAAACTTCCATCTGGGGCAAAGAAGATTGTGCCTAGTGGCTGCCGCGCTATGATTGGCCAAGTTGCCGGGGGTGGCAGGACCGAGAAGCCACTTCTGAAGGCAGGAAATGCTTATCACAAATACAGAGTGAAGAGGAACTCCTGGCCGAAGGTTCGTGGTGTTGCTATGAATCCTGTAGAGCATCCTCACGGTGGTGGTAATCACCAACACATTGGCCATGCCAGTACCGTCCGTCGCGACGCCCCTCCTGGCCAGAAGGTTGGTCTCATTGCTGCCCGGAGAACTGGTCGCCTCCGGGGACAAGCTGCTGCCACAGCTGCAAAAGCTGACAAAAGTGCTTAAGAGAGTTTTATTAACTGATGTCCCTTGTACTGCATTCATTGTATGCCATTGTCGGATGTCTTATTTGCTTCCATGCTTTACGCTTGATGATTTCCGTCTGTGGAAAATATGCACTTCAAAGTTTGTTTCTTTTTATTGAAGGATTGCTCTTGATTAAGTTGATTTCTATTTTATGAAATTCTTAAATGTTTTGGAGTGGAGTTTTTCAAGTATTTTCAGTGACATGCTTCCACTTTGACAGGAAGTATTGAGGGTGTTTGTTAAAGTTATTGCAAGTAGTTTTTAATTTTTTGTTATTAATTTTAGTTATAAATTATATATTTTTTTCAACACTTAACTTTTAGTACAATTTATAATAATAATTATTTTTAGTTCAGTTACTAAGTCATAATTTTTATTAAAATTTATAATTTTTAATACAAGTTATAATTTATAAACTATTAATTTTAACATTGTCAAATGTTACTATTGTACTTTATTGGCTGCGTAAATGAGACTCATTGGCAATTCCGTTTTGTCACTGACCATTTTTGTCCAATTGTCTCTTTTTTGGACTTCCTGTGGCCCCATTTTGTCACGCTTCAATTACATCAATGTGTAGATTTTTCATGAAAAAAATTAATTCATTGTGATATTGTTATATACTTGAGTAAATAATAAATTATCACATTTTTATAATTTATCGTACACTTATTGTTCTATTATTTTAATCTTTTAGCTGCTGAAGAATATTCAATGAAGTTTTTTTGTATGGCTGATCAGAATGAATGATTTCAATTATTAAAATGTGATGAAAGTGAACTCAGAATATTGTTAGAAAAATGTGGGTTTTTTAATTAAGTTGAATATGAGTTTTAGCTAATTTTAAAATTAAGTAATTTGCGTTTTATTTAATCTTTTTTTTGGTAATTTTCAAGTGTTAATATGTTCATTTTCGTGTATAGTTTAATAGTAGATTTTATGTTGTTCAAAATTATTAATAGGTAAATTGGATAATATGAAAACTATCCTAAATTGGTTGGAAAAGAGAATCTTAAGTGCCATATATAAATCAATATTGAATTTGAGTTTGAGTTTCAAGGAATATCTAAGTTTTGTGATTACCGGAGGACCTACCTAAATTTAGTTTCGCCCAAAACAAACACACTATTATTGCCCGTTTAGTTGGGTCGTCGTGGGTTATGAATCGAAATTTGAAAATTTAATTATTTAAAATTTCAAAATTCGTTGTGGTTGGCGTGCCCAAGGCACCACTTAGTCTATCTATTTAAAGGCAAATCCTCTTTCCATTTTGAGTATCCAATTTTGATTTTTTTCCTTCACCTTTTGCTTTTGTTCCATTTTCGACAGAGAGTTCAAATGCAATTTTTGATTTGCTGAACCAATAGATCGTTGTTCTACTTTGGTGGATTGTTGATTATTGCATCATTGGATACTATTAAACTTGAAGTACCAATGTTATTTTTGTCTTAAAGAGATTAAGTCAAACACAAGCCTCGATCGAATTTTCTATAACAAGTTTTGATTGCATCTCTTTGGCAGTTTTTGATCTATTAAGTTTTAAATTTAGGTTATCGAAAAAAAAACATTTTAAATTTGTGATCCTTTCTATAAAAAGAACTATTTAGGGTCTTGAACATTTCAAATTCACTTTTATTTTGTTCACTCGTTCAAATTTTTAAGTCTTAGACTAGTCTTTTAAAATTGTGATCCTTTCTATAAAAATGATTTTTTAGGGTTTTGATTCAATCTTTCAAATTCATTTTTATTTCGTTTTTTCGTTCAAATTTTTAGATTTTGACTTTACCTTTAAATTTGTGATTTTTTCTATAAAAATAACTTTTTAGGGTATTGACTCAATCTTTCAAATTCATTTTTATTTCATCCCCTCATTTAAACTTTTAAGTTTTGACTCGACCTTTAAATTTGCAATCCTTTATATAAAAATGACTTTTAAGGTTTTGACTCGACCTTCCAAATTCATTTTATTTCGTCCCCTTGTTCAAATTTGTAGGTATTGACCCAACTTTTAAATTTGTGATACTTCCTAGAAAATGATTTTTAAGGTCTTAATTCGGCCTTTTAAATTTATTTCTATTTCGTCCCCTCGTTCTAAGTTTTAGATTTTAACTCAACTTTTAAATTTATTGTTTTATTTATAAAAGTGACTTTTTAAGGGTCTTGACTCGACTATTTTACATTCATTTTTTGTTTTCTTGTTCTCCTAGCTAAGTTTTTTGATTTTAATTTGACCTTTAAGTTTATGCTCGTTCTTTTTTGTGGCTTTTTAAATCTTGATCCGACCTTTAAAAGTTTGTTGTGATTCTTTTAGGTATGGATCTGACCATTAGGATTTTTGGGCTTCTTTGATTACATCATGTATTGTATCTAATTGCATCTTTTGCATTGCCTCGGGAACTATGCTTTGGTATATATGCTTGTGTTAGGTAACCTAAGATCGATGGTTTGGTCAAAAAAGACTGTCTCTGGAGCTTTAACATTTACTCGAATTACACGTTGCTGTGCAAATTATGTTAAAGAGGAGCAACTGTAGAGACCCCAATTTGACTTAACCAAATCTTAGGTTTATTTAGATGGATCAGATGATAAAAAACAAGAGAAATGGAGCTCAAAAGTCTTCAAACAATCACCAAAGAGTGATTTTGGGTCAGTACACAAGAAAAACCCTCATAAACCTTTAGGCTGCCACCTTTTTACCACCATCACCACTTGCAAAACTATCACTTTATCGCGGTCACACTCTTCTTCCTAGCGACCATCACCTTTGTGAACATGGCCACAATAAACTTGTACAAAACCTAATTTTCATGGCAAACGCCACTTAACTACCTTTTTTGCGGCTGCAAATTCTTTACTTGACACTAGAACCTTCTATTCCCTCCATGTGTCAGCACATAACATGGCGACGTACCAAGCCTTTAGCTTATAAATACAAACCCCTTTAAGTCGTTTTTAAATATACAATTTCAACTTACCAAAACTCTACCAAATTGCCAACTCGAATACTCATAGTTGCTATATTTCTGATATTTGGAGTACTCTATGATCATTTCTAGTGATCCGAGGATTGAGAGACGATTGCACCATTCTAGTCATGAGGGTACACTAAATCACCATTCCACAGGTATAATAGAATAAATTTTGGTGTTTATCTTTCCACAACTTCTGTCTCCGATGGAAAGATTGAAATTAGGTTTAACTCATTATTTTAAATTTATCAATCGTATGCTCCCCGTTGTTTATCTCTATTTCAATTAAAAAAGTTCATAGGATTCTATAATTCCGTTTTACACTTTGCATACTAGCATCCAACTCACTGTTATTCAAAAATTCAAAAAAACGGAGTATTTAAACATTATGGTCACAACAATTAATGTTTCGAACATAAACTTTGTGCGCAAACATCTTCACGGTCATGACATTGTTATTCACAACCGCAAACTTTGAGCCATGATTTCCTTGTGACCATAACATTTGTAGTCACAGCTGAAAACTCTTTTTATGCTTCCAGTAGCTTAAATTTTATGATTTTAATGTTTTGTTGTAGTTTTGTTATTTTCGGCATGCTCTTTTAGCTTAGTTTTGGCATAACTAGTGATTAGGATACCCTTTTCTTGTTTAGAATGTGAAGATCTTTGCTATATTTAAAAGTGTTAGATATAATGATATGTATTTTCATTATTTGATATGAATATTCTCTCTTAACTTTTATTTTTTGTATTTGTATGTATTTAAGAATTAAAAAAAATAATCAATAATGATTAGTAGAGACCAAACTAATGGTTGAGCGAAATTGGTTGCCTAACATCATACTAATTTCGTACTTTAACCGTCGAATTCTGTTATTTGATGATGTTAAATGACTAGTGCTTGTTATGAATTTTTTTATTTTTTTCAAAAATTAAGTGGCGACTCTATTTTTCAGACAAAAAGGGTTTTTAAAATTTTAATTTTAAGGTTATAGTTTTTCTATAAAATCTTTTAAGAAAAATGAATGAATTTCATTTCCAAACCCAATAAAAATGCCACAATATTAAATGAAATTAGTACCGAAACAACGAAGTTGGATGCTTAACACCTTTCCAACTTGTAACAATAAATTCTCGAATCCATCTCTTGTTTTCGCAAACCAAAATGGAAATCATTTTGAAAATTAGGTTAGAATGTTATGCCATTTTAAATAAGAAGTATTTTTTGGCATCTTAAAACCTCATTAAATTAAAACTCAATTTTCAATACAAGCATTGTTTCCTTTGAAAATGGTTTTAAAGGTTATTCTAGCATGCCCAAACTTTATGTTAGGTGGAAGCTCCTATTTTTCAAAATCAAGACTTATGCCAATTAATAAACTCAATTCATCTTTGTCACATTTATGCTAGGATTTTTGGACCCATTTTGCTTAGAACATCATTTGACTGTCAAAAATTTGGGAGCAACAAGTTATTCAGTAACAGTGAGAGCGTCATTTACTTAGCAAAGAGTTTAATATTACATTTGAGGATGAAGCATATTGACATAAAATACCATTTTATACGCTCAATGCTAGAGGATGGATAACTTAGTATAGAGAAGATCCATACAAAAAAAGAACCTAGCAGCCATGTTCGTGAAGGTGGTAACAGTGCTGAAGGCTTTTTCAACTTCGGTGGATCTTGAAGCTTAAAAGATAGGAAAATGGATTACATTGGTTTTCTAGTTTTGGTTTTGAGGTGATGGTGGTTTTTGGGTATCGAAAGGTCTTTGAAGCCATGTCAATTTTCGGGTATTAGTTGGCTTGGAGTGAATTTACTTCAAGTAAAAGGTTGTTAAAAGAAAATCCATCTAAGCAACAAAGAGATCGATTGATCTACAAAATTACTACGGGTAGTCCTAGACAAATCGATTAGGATTGCTGACCAATCATTCGGTATGACAGATAGATTGATGGATTTATTTTGGGACAACATTAAACATACTAGGGTTATGCCATTGAGATATTTTGACCTATTTTCTTTCAGAGTTTTAGCCCTAAACATTATTTTTGTATTCTCTTAAAAAAATAATAAAAAAGTATAAGCCTAGGAATATAAGCACAATTTGTCGAACCACGTAAAACCTCTATGTCATATTCTTATGCACGTTTTCTTGCTCGTTTTTTTCTTGTGTAACTTGTGCATGATTCGTGAGGTTTATAAGTGAAATTATTGCGATTAATCACCAACATAACATTGTTGGTCCCACATATTATTTTTACATACCAGTAAATTATAAAATAAATTATACCTATAGTAAGAAATTCAATTCACATTTGATTAAGGTCAGATAAAGAGCGAGATAAAAATTGTAGAGTTATTTTTTACTGTTAGATAAGAAGAAAATATATTTTGAGCCTAGTACTAATAATACTAAAGTGGTATAATATTATTAATATCATAAATAAAAAATTAACAATCCCCAAATAACTGATCTTAATCACGCGATATAATCACAAAATTATTTGTCATTGAATACAAAAGAATAAAATGGTGAAACCCAATATTATTTGGACAAGCTTTTTGAGAGATTTTTTGTTCAAAAGCTTCTTAAAAAGCTTACTTGTTTGGTCTTAATTAGCTTTTTTAAAACATATTTTTACATATATTTTTTTACAAAAAAAAGTCAAAAAATTAAAAATTATTTAAAAAAAAAGCTAGTCCAAACGTCTTTCATTCATTTAGAGACGTAATGGACATGTGTACACCTCGACAGAAGCGAGTCTCATTTATTCTTGATTTGGGGAGTGGCGATGATCTCTCCAGTTGTGTGCACAAATGGAGAGAAATGAAGTTACGCTCTTTTACAAAGTAGTGAATTTTGTAGGGCATCCAGATTGGGGTACAACGGCAGAATAAATATCAACACTGGTTATTTTCAGGGTAGTTTGTAGAATTCAAATAAATGTAAAAATTATTGGACTGCGCCTTGTATTCTACCGGGCCCATATTTATTATTATATTATTTTAGTTTATATGTAATTGAGTTGGGATGAAATTAGGAGTTCATTAGAATTCTTTATGTATAGAATTTATAATAATATGAGTTTACTACAATTCTTTAAGGTTTCTACTTGTGTATCTATAAATAAGATACTAGTGGAGCCATAGGTAGAAGGTCGTGAAACAAAAAATTAAGAGGTTAGTTTGTAAAAAGAAGGAAGACGAGTGCTGTATTCTTTCACATTCAATATAATAAAATATTTTTTTTTGTTCGTACACATAGACCGATATAAATCGAACCACGTAAATTTTTAATATTAATTATTTTTTATTATTTTTTTGTGCATAACTTTGTTTCCGTTTATATTTAAAAATTATTCTTAAAATTCCAACAAACAACTTTTACCCTGGGCCTTAAAAGTGTTACGGGCAGGGTGAGATGGAGTAACTTGGGACAGAAGTTTGAAGGCATCATTTCTGATAAGACAACTCCATTTCAACATGCGTGCACACCACTGCCTGTCCCAATCTGTCACTATTCTCCACAAAAACTTATTATTATTATTATTTTATTTTTTCAAGTCGTGAGTATTTTAATTATTTTTTTATTAAACTAGTTCTACCAACTTTGCACCTCTTCGTAAGTATATTGTGGCAGAAAAAGAAGTTCATTGAGATGCCTGAATTTACGTGCGGGTTAAACTTGTTACTATTACTACAGGTTCTCTTTGGCTTAAATTTAAAGAATTTTGTTTATTTTTTTATTTTTGAATTTTTTAAATTTTTTTATTAATTATTTTCTTAAATGGTGTCAATGAGATAAATTAAAAGGTAAAAAAATATAAACAAAATTTCTAAAGAAAAAAAAAAATATATAAAATTTAATTTATTAGTTTATTTTTATATTTTGAACTTTTTTATATTTTGATTAAAAAATATTAATTTTTTAACTAATCTCAATAAGAGAATTTTAAAAATATAATAATTTAATTAAATAATAAAAAAATTACTAAAAACAAAATTAAATAAACAAATAAACAATCAAACTGGACATACACTTCCCAGGGACCCCCACAACTATTATATTCCATTTTCCCCTAAAAGCCATTGCTTTTGGGCGCAAAATGGACTTTTTGTGATTAGAAATATTTATTTTATTGTTTGGGTAGGATTGGTAACAAGTTTAAAAATTAGTTATTTTAATTTTTTATATTTTTAATTAAAAAATTAAATTGAATTTAAAGTAAATTATTTATAAGTTTATATTTGGTTTAATTTTTTTTATTAATTTTTTGCTTAAAAGTCTTTTAAAAAAATTACTGATTTGGCCTAAATTGGCTTTTTTTTTACACATTTTTATATTTATTTTTTTGTAAAAAAAAACGAAAAAGAAAAAAGGCCTAGAAAAAAAATTAGTCCAAACCTAATCTTAGCTTTTAAGCTAGCTTTTTTTAAGTTGGTTGTCTAGATAAAAAATTATTTTTTTAATTTTTTTTTCAAAATTGATAATTTTACAATTTTATATATTTGATATTAACAAATTATATGTAATTGGTAGTAATAGTAAATAAGTTATGAATAAAGAGTATTTTTATATTTTTAAAATTAAAAAAATTTGACTTGAATATTTTAAAAGTTTGTATTTTAATTTCAATTTTTTATTTTTTATTTTTTTTACTAAATGAACAAAATTGACTTTTGACCTTTTTTTTTTTTTTTTTTTTAGTTAAAAAGTTAAATAAGCTGAGTTGTCAATCAGGCCAATGCGTAGAATATTTACGTAAAAATTAAACCGATCCATATTAACTGCGAAGTCTGGACACTATTCAACGGTGGTGTTTTCTCGATATTTTCAAGTTCTCTTGATTGGTGAAACTCATATAAAAGCACGAGTTGACAAGTTCCCAATCGGCACTAGGAATATCGACGGTTATGTATATTTCTACAGCAATGGGGTAATTATGGCACGACGATTACGGTGGCGACATCAAGCACCAGGGGTTAGGAATTTATGGCACATCCCTTCAATTTAGGGATTACGGCGGCCGCTTCCCCGCTTGCTGGCATGTGAAGAAATTGTGGTGGTTTGCGAGCTAGCACGTTCAACAGCACATATTGCTATGCTTTTAGTCTGTTAGATCTTAGTGTGAGGGGGTGACTGTAGACGTTGGATTTGGCTACTTGTTTGAAATATAGTAATAGGTTGCATCCTCACACCATTTTCTTCTCCAATTCTTTACTATTACAACGATCATTCTCCGTACTTTTCGACGTCGAGTTTTCATTTCCTACCTCTTTCCTTCTTTAGGTAAGCTTCTTTCTCTTTCTTCAATTTGGATTCTCCAAATTTTATTTTTTCTCCTCTTTCCCCATCATAGTTCCTTAATAGATTGAACTTCTTCTACCTTAAAATCTTTAGAATCCCTCTTGTTAACTTTTTTTTTTTAATGCCCTCCATTCGAGCATATCACACTTGGCACCTTTTAGTTTATTAAATTCCTTTTGTCAACCATCGTGAGGGGTATTGAGCAATTTCCCCAATCCATGGAGTCACACACTGACTCTGAAAGAACCTTGTCCCATTCTCTTCTTTCTCTAGAGGATGGGGGGAGAGTTCTAGTTGCAGGGCCTGGGTCCCAGCGGGGCCGAATAGGCCTTTTGCTGCTGAGACCATCCCCTCCCCCTCTCGAACATTCGACCTCGAACGGTTAAGAGAAAATTATTCTATTCCTCCTTATGTAGTTCTACGAGCCCTTTTTGAGGGCATGCTCTTTCTCTAAGGGGGTATTCTTGTATAAACATGCCTTCCTCGTAGAAATTCGTCTCCCTTTTCCCTTGATAATTCGTCAATTGATATCCTTTGCGGGTTTATCTCCTGGTCACCTGCTTTCGAATGCTTGGAGGATTTTGATCAAAATGATCGTTCTTTGGGAGAAGAGCAGTAGTAGTCTAGACCACCTAACCATAGAGGAGTTCTTACACTGCTACAAATCAAAGGAAAAACTACTGGGCTAGTGCTTTTTTCAGTCTCAGTCTGAAGACCAAGCCCTCATCCAAAGGTACCACTCTTCCAACAAACATTGGAAAGACATGTATTCCTTTTGTTTCTGGCAAGGGTTGGGAATTCCAATCTTGGGAGGAGGGTGAGCCCAAATTCCCCCTTGGATCCAGTGCTTATGGGGGAGCCCTCAGACCAAAGACATCTCAGCCGGGCCTATGGTCGACCAGCTAGAGAGAGGCCAAGTCAAAATCACTCGAGACTTCCCCACTAGGACCTTCAGCTACTTGGCGACTCCCGAGAAGTTGAGTGCCTACCTCATCAAACCTAACATCTGTCATGAGGACTACCACCCATCTTTTTATCCTTCTTTCGATATTTACTTTTTTCTGTAATGATGCCCTTTTTTTTCTCTTTTTCTCAGATATGTTGAAGAGGCATGATAAAGCCTTACTCGTAAAGGTTCACGACCGTCTGAGCATGGATCCCTCTAATGCGCCAAAAAGCCAAAACTGATCTAAAGGGCAAGAGGTCTTCTGAATTCCTTGCTCCATTGCCCAAGAAGGCACTTACCCTAAAGCCTACTGAAATCGAGCAACTACTTGCACCAACCCTGGTTAGCTCGGTACCCTTTGCTTCTACTCCACCAGTATTCTCCTCACACGTGGCCCCTTCTCTTCTAACAAGGGATATCATGAATGAATTTGATGTCGCTTGAGTGAGGATGTTCTAACTCATAGGAACTGATTTTGAGGCCCTCTCTTCCTTGTCGAGAGTTCATCTGGCCAAAGATCTTCTTCTCGATCTCATTAAGGTGAACCTTCAATATATATTATACTTACACTACTTATGCCTTCTTGCTTTTTCCTTCTCAGGTCTATGTTCAGTTTATCCAAATGTCTCAAAGGTGTTGCCATCACTAAGAGCAACAGCTGAGGACTAAACATGCTGTTGTGGCCTTGCTAAAGAAGGAGAGGATCTTCACCAACTTCATGCCGAACGCTAGCAGAACAAGAGGGGACTAGAGGCTGCAAAGGCTGAATCATCCATAGCTAAGGAGCATCAAGTCGATGCAAAGGCCAGGGCCACCGAAGCAAAGAAGAGACTGGTTGAAAAGCAAGTCCGAGTCGCCATTCTGGAGGAAAAGTTGAGAAAGGCCGAGCTAGAGGCAACCAAGAAGTTCAAGGCATTTGATTAAAACTTGAAAACCAAAACAAAAAAATTTAAACCTTTTTCATTAAACCTTTTTTTTTTAATTTTTAAAAAAAAATTAAAAAAAAACAAAAAGAGGCCACTAATATTGAAAATGCTTAACTAGATAAAACATGAGTTCGAGGCTAAGATATGAATAGAAAAAGATGTTAGGCATCCTGTTTGTCTAATTATGAAATTGATCTCTACTAATCATTATTGATTTTTAATTATATTTTTTAAATACATTCAATTACAAAAAATGAATGCAAAGACCGACAATTGAAATTAAATATTAAAAATAACATAATATAGGCATATAGAACACAAAATAAAAAAATAAAAAAAAATTCTAAATTCTAGAGAATGCAAAATCTATACTAAATGATACAAGGTACAAATCGTATATGATATACAAAGAATGAAATTATTTAGATAAAACAAGTAAATTCTAATCGTGCTAAAATTAAACTATGATTAATACTTAGAATTGTCATAGGTTTAAAGGCAAGAAGGGCAATTCTAAACCCTAATCATGCTAAAATCATACAATGAGTTGTATACTAAAAATTATACATAATAAGATAGGATACTGTAAAAACAAAATAAGCTACTGGAAATGGACAAAGGTTGCGGCCGTGACATTCTAATGTTGCAGTCGCAAAAAAAATGAGAAAAAAGTGTACGGTCACAAGGAACAATGTTGCGATCGTACTAATATCAGTGCCAAAAGATCACGTTCGCAAGGAATATAGGCATTTTTTACTGAATTTTTAAGAAACGGTGTGTTAGGTGTGAAATTGTGATACATTTATGGCATGAAACAGAATTTATTTAAACTTATTTTAATCAAAACTACGATGATAGCATAAGTAATTAACTAAAATTTAACGATGTAGCTAATCAAAATCTAAATGAAACATGTCAATAAAAATCCATAATTAAGCATCTGAATGAGGTAACTAAGTCAATGGAACTTATTGATAACAAGTGACAAGAATAAAGCATACAAGTTTGAAAAGAAAATGCTAAAATTAACTTGACCACTCTATGAAGGTGAGAAATGTGGAGGGAGAAGTACCAGGGTTCTAACGAGAGTACCTGAAATGCACAACCCAGGTGTATTCTCAAGTCGTAGGACGTGTCGGTTATTCGTCTAATCCTCGGGTAGCAATCAAGTTCCAGTGCTCGAGCAATGAGAATGTATAGAATATCGGGATGCGGGTTTGGAATGCGGCAGAGTATTTGTGTACTTTAATTGTCCTCCTAAAATCGTACCGAATGTACATTTATATAGAAAATACCGACCAATGAGGTGCTGACACGCTCAAGGCTCAGAATGGGCTCACAACGCTTGCAGTTGCCACATTTAAAGGTCACAATCGTGAAGATAAAGGTTGCGATCGTGACATGTTTTAGGATTTTTGAGAGATTTACGTTGCGGTCCTGACAATCAAAGCTATGATCGTAAGATTCAGAGGTTGCGGGTTCAATTACTTAGGCCAGTAAATAATCACGTCACAAGGTTTGAAGGTTACGGCCTCAAGATTCAGGAGCTGTGATCTTATGATTTAATTTCACAAAGCACTGGTTTTGAATCACTTCTCGACGATCGTTTAGAGACATTACCCCATTTGATTTTCATCATTGGATACACCCGAATAAGCCCAAGATTTGGCGGGATCAAATCGGGGTGTCTACAACCACATTAGGGCCAATCTAGTTGTTAAGCAACCTGATTTTCTTAAGTGTGGAGGGCTTCGATCAAATCAAGTGATTCGACCACAATAGATCCAGTCAAGTCGTCAAGCAACCTAATTTTTTTAAGTGTGGAAAGCTTCGGTTGAATCATCGAATGATCTAACCACAATAGAGCCAATCAGGTGTTTTGGAACCGTTTTGAAAAATGCTGAAAAATTTTATTTCTTTATTTTATTACATCTTACGAATAATATTTTGTAAGATGTTCAGTATTTCAAGCATGTGGCAATGCCTTTCCATTCAGGCTCCTCAGTTGGTAAGCCCTTATTCATATTCGACATTCCACCTAATAGGGGCCATCCCAATTTGGCCCTAGCTTGCTCTCTTGATGATCTTTAGTGGCCCGGGACACCTTGCACAATACCAAATCTCCTTTCTTAAACTCTTCTTTCGTACCATGGTGTCATAATACTCCTTCATTCTCTATTGGTAAATTGCTGGCTTTAGTGTTACTATGTCTTGCTTTTTTTCGATCTCATCTAGATTTTTTCTCAAGGTCTAGTTGTTGCTTTTTAGGTCAAACTAATTCACTCAAAGATTGGTTAATCCAATTTTGACAAGTATGACTATCTTACTTCCAAAAATGAGCATAAAAGGTGTTTTGCCAGTGGGTGTCCGAGTGGTGATTCTGTATGCCCATAAGACACTTGGTAGCTCTTTTGTTCAAAGGCCCATAGTAGTCACGGGCTTAGTTTTAGAAGCTTAATTCCTACACCAAAAGATGAGGTCAAGACCGGTCAATAATAAATGTTATCGAAGGCCATTCTATTAATTCAATGGAAGAAGTTTACAATTTTTTTTTATATTATACATATTAAAGGAAGCATAAATAAAAGTTATAAACATTTAAATGTGTAATTACCATTTTTATTGAAAAATATTTATAAATTTTATTATAAATGACGTGTAATAAACACAAAGAGATTTAAATACAAAATGATACATGCACTAGATATTATAGCAATTTAAGAGTGCAAACTAAAATAAAGATTATTAAAGTAAAACTACTAAATATTGAAATAAATTATATTATTGAAAGTACCACGATTTACACTTCAAAGTCAATTAATAAGTACTTTACTTATGTTTCGTCATCTGAAAAATATTTTTATACAACAGATTAAGAAAGTTTAATAAATAATTTAATACAAGGAGCAACAATTAATATTTGCATGGATGTTCACATTTAAATAATTTATTTGCAATTCAAAACAAGTTAAAAATTCATTTTCAGACTAAACAATTTATAACTTGATTTCTTTTTATTAAAGTATATACATAAATATAGACATTTTAATTAATTTGGGCAATGAGACAGCTGGACAAACTCACAAAAGTCCATAACATAGTAGGAAATCCAAACATGCTCACGGATTTCAGGTAGAGAAATTGTACATTATCACGGAATTTTAATAAAAAATAAAATGGGAACCAGACATATTTACGGAACCCTAGAGGCCTCTTTAACACTGAAGCGCTTTATCATGCTTAGTCACTAAATTTATGGTCCTTTCACTAGTACTATCATATTTTCTAAATACATTTGCAATAAATGATATCGATGAACAAAATCTTTATTGAAGGTTAAGTATAGTTAAAATATAAGATTTTGCATTAATAGAAAAATTAGCATATCAAAAATATAATTGACAAAAATATGCTTCAAGCAATAAACTACTCACCTTGACCACTTAGAAGTTATTAAAGATAAAACTTGCAGAGATATATATAAATTCAATACAATTAATATTTAAAATTATCAGCAAAGTACATTAAATTCAATATCTAATGCTACCATCTAAGTGAATTCTAATGAAAAAATTTGACTATTAACTTTCAAATAATTTTATAGCACAAAATTCAAGTTGCACTACACTAAAAAAAATATTGATTACTAGTTTTAAATTTAAAACTTTTCTAAACTTATTCCTTAAGCATTAGTTTTAATTTATTTTTTTTCATTTTGGCACAATAAATTATACTTATAAAGAAACATAATACATGTCAATTTATGAGTTCAATAATTATCTATAAAGGATAAAATATTTACTTTAAAATTCTAATTTATCAATAATGGTCATAAACTAGAAATTTTTTTAAAAATTTATTTCAAAATATCCTGACTTAAAAATTTTACACAATATACTAGTCTCATGGAAGAATATCATATATAAATTTTTAAATTTTTTAATGGTATTTAATATATATATATATATAAAATCAAGCACCTTTTTAAAATTTAATACAACGCCGTGAAATAAAAAACAAAGAAACAAAAGAAATCAAAATTCTTGTCATGAATTCTTATGGAGACCCCATTGTCAAGACAATCGTGAATTTTTGTCAGGGATCAAATTTCAAATGATATGCTATTTATTTGATTTCTTAATAAATATTTAGAATTGATTAATATTACTTATCACAATACTTTAATTTTGTACGCAAATTTATTGTGATCAATTAGCATATATGGATTGGTACATATTTTTTAGCTCGTGTGACACCTCCTATTTGCTAAAAAATTATTGTTTAAAAAAATATAGATTCAGTAACAACTGTAAAACTGTGTATAGATTATCCTAAAAATTATTTAAAATTCATAAAAAAATTAATTTCTATAAAAATAAACTCAAAAAACTAAATTTTAAAGGAAAAAATTGTTAGAAGAAATCTAACGCAATACAAGATATATGTTCGGTAATCCAGAAAATATATCTTTATTAATTTTTAATAATTACAATAAATAGAATTTACAGAAACGAAATTGCAAAAAATAATATGAACAGAATATGCAAACCGATTCCTGCAAACGCAGTTTCCTTAAGATTGATTCACCGCCTACAGATGGTGTTGTAGGTTTTCCACCGGCGTCACTCTCCAAGGATAAAACGGCTGACACGATCGTTGGAACACCACAAAAGATCGGCTACGAACGCACCTCATCTGTTTTTCTCTATCTCACACAGCTTGCAATCAGAATATGTGTATCTCACCTCTTCACCTTACCTCTATACTTGCTGCCCAGAAAACCAGAAAACTTTGGCTTTATATAGACTTTCTTTCTTGGAGGAGTTACAAAAGAATCAATAGCCAATGAATGATATTGATTTTCAAGATTCAATTGCCAATTGAATGACCAATTCAATTACAATTGAATTCTACTATTGAATTCTGGAATTCAATGGCCAATTGAATTCATAAAATTCCAACAATCCCCCCATGAATGAAATTGACGGGAGTACAAATCCAGATTATAAAGCTGACTGTAAGAGAGATAGACAACTGAAAGTCCCTGCATAGGATAGGTAGCGGTTAGCTTTGAACCTTCTCTTGTGAGAACCTATCGGATTTACCAGCAAACAAGTGGGCGGTACTGTCTTGAACTGTGTCGCCTTAGCAGTAAACCAAGACAATAGACTTCACACCACGACTTCCACAATGAAGTTTTCGTTCTCACGGCTGTGTTCGTTTTGGCCATGAAACACACTTCCTGGTTCTGCAAGTATTTTCTCGAGAATTTTACCTTGTTAAGTTCTCAATGAAACGTCCCACTTCATATTTACATAGGTGACTTTTATCCAATGGTATTTCTCTATACCAGCTTGGCTCACTAGTAAAGTCATTAAAAGCTAATGCTTAACCTTCCAAATCACCGATGCATCATAGGAACAGGTAAGAGTTCTCAAACTCCACGGTGGTTATTCGAGGTATACGCAATTAGGTTGTCCCATTGAACCTAGATCTTGGGATCTCTAGTCAGTTATGTTGGGTTTTCCTTCACGATACATTTTTTATGTCACGGGCTTTAATCCAATTTCCAGCGATGCTCTTTCAACTAACTCTCTAGTTAATCCTTTGGTTAGCGAATCCGCAATATTATAATTTGACTTTACATAGTCAACAGTGATAACCCCACTTGAGAGTAATTTTTTAATGGTATTATGTCTACGATGTAAATGTCTAGATTTACCATTATACATCTGACTCTGTACCCTACCTATTGTCGATTGACTATTTCAATGGATACAAATAGCTGGCACAGGTCTAGGCCATCTTGGAACATCTTTTAAAAATTACCATAGCCATTCTGCTTCTTCAGTTGATTTATCTAAAGTAATGAATTTTGATTTCATCGTAGAACGTGTAATACACGTTTGTTTGAAAGATTTCTAAGATACTGCTGCACCACCAAGTATAAATACATATCCACTTGTAGGCTTTGAGTCTTTCATGTCCGATATCTAGTTTGCATCACAGTACCCTTCTAATACTGCAGGATATCGGGTGTAGTGCAGTCCCAGTTCACGAGTATATCTCAAATAGCATAGCAACCTAACTATCACTTTCTAGTGATCATGTCCTGTATTACTCGTGTATCGGCCCAGTCTACTTACTGAGTAAGCTATGTCTGGCCTTGTACAACTCATCAAGTATAATAGACTCCCGATAACCTGAGAATATTCCAATTGGGAGACACTTTCCCTTCCATTTTTGGATAAATAGATATTCATGTCCACCGGGGTCCTGGCGTCTGTAGTGTCAGACTTATTGAATTTTCTCAGAATCTTATCAACATAGTGAGTCTGAGACAATGTAAGACCGTCCAATGTTCTGGTGATCTAGACACCCAGAATCACATTAGCAAGACCCATATCCTTCATGTCAAATTTTGAATTCAACATATCTTTAGTGGACTGGATAACCTTGTTGTTGCTTTTCACAATGAGTATGCCATCAACGTAGAGACACATGATGACATAATCTTTATCAGTGTCTTTGACATATACACATTTGTCACATTCGTTGATTTGAAACCCCCATGAGACAATACCATATTGTTAAACTTCTCATGCTATTGTTTAGAAGCTTATTTTAGACCATACAAAAATCTAACTAGCCTACAGGCTTTTTTCTTTAGACCTAGAAAAACTCTCAGGTTGTTCCATGTATATTTTTTCATTTAAATTTCCATTTAGAAAAACTATTTTTACATCTATATGATGTATCGCTAGATTTCGTAATGCCGCAATAGCGGTTATCATACGAATTGAGATTATCTTGGATACAGGAAAATAAGTATCAAAGTAATATAGGCTTTTTTTTGTCTGTATCATTTGATAACAAGCCTAGCTTTGTACTTATCTATTGATCTATCTGTTTTTATCTTTCTCTTGAAGATCCATTTGTAACCCAAAAGCTTACTACTTTGTGGTAAGTCTACTAGTTTCCACGTACGGTTCTGTAGTATGGAATCAATCTCGCTTTTAATCGCTTCTTTTCAAAATGGAGCCTCAGGACAGCTCACAGCTTCCTTATACGTGCGAGGCTTATTTTCTAACAAGTAGGTTAGAAAATCTGGACCAAAAAAGGTTGATTTCTTAGCCCGTTTACTACATCTTGGCTCTATATCAATTTTCTCTTCTTGATCTCTACTGCTTTCATTAGTAGGATGCAAAGTTCGTTTTACTGAACTAGACTCTTTTATGAATCTATACGAAAATACGTGTTTAAAGAATGACACATTTCTAGGCTTCATAACAATATTCTTGTGAATATCTGTTACTGTAGATTCATACACAAGATATCGATAAGCACTGCTATTTTGCGCATAACCGATGAAAACACAATCAACGATTTTTGAACCTATCTTCTCCTTTTTAAAAGAAGGTATGGCTACCTGCACAAGATACCCCATCGTTCTTAAGTAATTATAAGTAGGTTTCCTACCCGTAAACAACTCATAAGGTATTTTATCACTCTTCTTGCGATGTACCAAATTCAGGATGTAATTAGCGGTGAGAACCACTTCACCCTACATGTTCTGAGGCAACCCAGAACTCACCAACATAGCATTCATCATATCTTTCAAAGTACATTTTTTCATTCAGCAGTCTCATTCTGCTGAGGTGAGTAAGATGCAGTGGTTTGGTAGATAATTCTGTGCTCAGCACAATATCCACCAAACGGTGATTCATATTCACCATCTCGGTCACTTCTCAGCACCTTAATCTTTTTGTTAAATTGGTTTTTCACTTCATTCTTGTACATAATGAATTTGTCTAAAGCGTTATCTTTGCTCTTTAGCAAGTATAAATAGCAGTACTTTGTACTATCATCAATAAACGTGATGAAGTACTTATTAGCACTGGGAGTCTGAACATATTTCAGATCACACACATCAGTGTGAATTAAATCCAGTGGCTCGGTGCTTCTTTTAACCAAGTGAAATGAAGACCTAGTTAACTTAGCCTCCACACAAGTTTCACACTTGTGAGTTTTATCAATGTCAAAATCAGGTATGTGTTCCAAGTTAATTAATCTATGCATAAAATCATAATTAACATGACCTAATCTACCATGCTACAAAATAGAAAACTCAAGATTTTATTTTATTAGCAGTGAGAATGACCGTCATTACTTTTATCTTGAATAGACCATTGGTCACATAACCTTTCCCCACATACATCCCTGTCTTAAATAACGCAACTCTGTCTGCCTTAAAGACCATCCAAAACCCATGCTTACTCAACAGAGACCCATATATTAGATTCTTCCGAATATCTAGCACGTAGAGCACATTATTCAACGTCAACTCTTTTCCAGATGTCATCTTGAGGATCACCTGGCCTTGCCCCAACACATCTGAGGTAGTTGAATTTTTCATATATAGCTTATGACCATGGGCCACCATCTCAATGGTGTTAAACATCTGCCTGTCACAACAGACGTGGCGAGTGGTCCCTGTGTCTATCCACAATTCTTGTGAATTTGAGCCTACCATATTCACCTCAGATACCATGACCGAGAGATCAATATTTGAGACACTCTCAGTTGCCTCTGCCATATGAGTTTGAGCTTAGAAATTCTTCGACTTCTTGCACCCTGAAGCACAATGCCCAAACGTGTCACAGTTAAAGCATTTTTCCTGAAATTTCTCCTTCTATTTTTGGCGATATGACCTCTTGGTCCTAGTTTGACTTTTTTGTCAAATCTTATGTTGGTATGCATGTCATGAACACTCTTCTTTGCTCTTGAAGAGTTTTTAACTTCCATCACATTGGCCATGTTGGAGTTGGACCTGACACTCTTGCTC
>JAOTRH010450800.1:0-30592 GCA_034768845.1 Heliamphora exappendiculata | reverse complement strand
AATAGTGAGTTTTTAATAAATGGCAAACATGTTAGCTTAAAAAAAACCGTTTAACAAATATTTTTTTTGAATGTTTTATTTAAAATAAGTATAAAAAATAAAAAAAGTGAAACAAAAACAAATAAAATAAAAATATATATTTTTAGTTAAGAAACAGTGAAAAATGGAGAGAGAGAGAGAGAGAGAGGGAGGGGTGTTTAGGTGCAAAATGGAAAATTTAAAAAAAAATTGACAGAATTAGGACAAAATCACTAATAGGAGGGTCAGTGATATTTTAGAAACCACATCAGTAATTTCTATTTTTATCATAAACCAAATAGGGAGTCAGTTAAATTTATCCTTAAATTTTTTTACATATTTTTATATTTATTTTTTGGATAAATTATATTAACCTCCCATGAGGTTCACAAAAATATCAACCACCTCCCATATAGGTTTTAAAATGTCACTAACCTCTTCTTAGATTTAGTTTTTACATCAAATTAGTTCAATCTAATTCAATCGTTAAATTTTTGTTACTATTTTAACGAAAACTACCAAAATTAGATAAGAGAGGAGGTTAGAGTAGAGAAATGAAGAAAAAAAAAAGAATCATCAAAATCAAGGCTTATTTTTGTTGCTTTCTCTCTTTTTCTCTCTATCATAACTCTCCTCCCCTATGGTATTGGTGGGTTTTGAAGGATTTCGTTAAAAAAGTAACAAAAATTTAACGGTTAAATTAATTTAATGTAAAAATTAAATTCGATAGGAGCTTAGTGACATTTTAGAAATTACAGAAAATGTGGTTGATATTTTTGTAGATCTCATAGGAGGTCAGTATAATTTATCCTTACTTTTTTATAAATAAAAATCTAAAAATTAAAATTTTTAAAAAAAAAATTAATCCAAACACAAACTAAACATGCATGATGTGTACTCTAAAATACCAGTTTAACTACGAACAATAATATATGTTATACTACGTAAATTAGAGCATACTCAGAAGTATGATGACTTTTGTCGCACACTTCATGCAAAGCCCACAATGTTTGTAAGTATTAAGTACTTTTTGCGATGTAATATGTATATTATCTGCAACGTTTTGCTGAAAAATTGCATACCATATGCTTTGTTTATGTAATTCTTGGTATTGATTATGTGATTTTAAAATCTTTAATTACATAAAATATGACTTTTACTAAATGTAATATGACTTTTAAAAGATACAGAGGTTGTTTGGCTAAGTTTTTTGGCCTAATTTTTAACTTTTTACTATTAATTTTTACTATAAATTACAATTTTTTTAACTACCCATAGTTTTTGTTATAAAATTTAACTATTTTTTTTAATTTAACTACAAGTTATAATCTTTACCAAACACTTACAACTTTTAATACAAGTTATAATTTATAAGTTACTAGTTTTAAAAAATTAACGTGACAATCATTGAACGAATTTTAATTCAACTATCTATTGTTCGTATTTTTAATTATTTTAATGTTAAATTATGAAGTGAACTGCTCAATATATTTAATTATTACTCACATTTATCAATTCTTACATACTCTTTATACTTAATTATACTATACAATTGTACTCATAGTTTATGATTTTAAATCAACAAACACAATTGCTCTTTCAAATTAATTTTATAACATTTAAAAAATATTTATAATTTTTGCTTAAAGTTATCATCACATCTTTTTAAGTATAATTTATAATGTTTCTTTTGTTGGACAATATATATAAGAGTGTTTGTTGCTGTTTAAATTAAATAACAGTTTTTAACTTATAATTCAATAAAAAGTTAAAAAATCTAATCAAACATATTTATAATTTCTTATTCTAAATCAACAAGCGCAACTAAGTACTCTTTTAAACTACAATTTTATAACTTATAACACAACTGTTGTTTTCTTTTTTATGTATGCCAAACAATTAAAACACTCTATGCAAGGCCTCGTTTGGAAGTAAGTTAAAAGGCTATTTTTTATGATCTTTCTTTTTCACTCTCCTTTTTATTAGAAGCTAGTAAAAAAATAAAAGAAAAACTACTTCCACACAAGATGTAAGAAAAAAACAAGAAAAGGGAAAAACTTACAACATAAGCAAGGGCAAGGCAGTGGACGCTTCCTTCACAAAGCATGGCAGTGAGAGTCTTGAGCACGTAATAAGCATAGAAGTAATTCCTTTCCCTGCTACACGCCAATACGGCTGAATTGACCAAGGTTAAGGCTCTGTTTGGTTTAGCTTTTTAGTAGGTTTTTTGTGTTTTTTTTATGAATTTTTTTTATTTTTTAAGCTAATTTTTTTATTTTCTCGATTCATTATAATAAAACAAATCTAAAAGTATAGTAATTTTAAGAAAAATCGAAAAAAGTTCAGAAATTTTTTTGGTCTTATCAAAAAAAATTTTAATTTTTGGTCAAATTTTTTATTTTTCAAATTTCTTATAACAAGATAAATATAAAAAATATTATCATTTAAACTAATATAAAAAAAATTTACTAAAAAACAAAAAAAAAACATATAAAAAGTTATCTCACACAATGCCTAAATTAAATGCCCCATGAGTTGCATTAAAGGTGGAGCCAGAATTCATTTTTTATGGGAACAATATTTTATACCAATAACTTTTTTTTCAAAATTAATATTTTTTAAAAAATAAATAAATAAAATGAAGGAGGAGCAAAAAGCGAGAGATGTGCGAATTACATTAAGATAAATCTATTAAAATGAACAAAAATTAATTAGCAACTTGTAATTGATAGAAATACCAATTTAATAAATTATTATTTGACTTGTAATTGATAAAAATGCTAAAAAATTTTGAGTTAAAAGGCGAAACTCTTTGATTTTTTAAAATTTTAAACAAAAAAGCAAAAAATATACTTTAAACCAACTTAAAATCGGTTTCCAAACAAGGCCTAGACATTTGTACCAAACTCTCTCATAATGGTTACGTTTGGTAACCAAAAAATAATAACTGTCAAATCATAACAACTTAATGCAGTGTGACTTTAAGTTAAGTTACCAAACGAAGACAATATAAGAGGGATATGTCGACCATCATTTCTGGGTGTTACAGGTATTTAAGTTTCCCTATGTCACTGGCTTCCTCAACCTTGAAAATGGCAGACACAAATAGTGCAAGATGACACTTCTACAACTAAATTGAAATAGTGCCGTACTATTCTTCTTTACTTTCATTGTTCTTTTTGGCTAGATATTAACCACCATACACCAATTTGATTTGGTCCTTGCACTTTTTCCTTTAATTAATCTTCTTCTTGTACATCTTTCCTTTTCAAAATTCTTTTAAGGCAAGCTATCTAGAAGACTTGTGCCCAAATTCCTGGTGGTTTATTGGGTGGCCTTTGCACAAATTGGTGGTAAGAGTTGCAAATTCAACAAAGCAATGAAAGTTACAGTTACCAAAGAAAGAGAAATAAAGAAAAGGGTATAAAGATCCCGTTAATAAGTCTCTGTTTGGTCTAACTTTTTTTTTTGAAAGTTTTTTTTTTTTACTTAAAAACCTCTTAAAAAGTTATTTACTTAGTCTTTTACTATAGTAAATTAACTTTTTATTTACATCTTTTCACGTCTACTTATTTAAAAGAAAAAATCAAAGTCTAAAAAAAAAGATAAGCCAAATACAAGCTAAGATTACAAGCATATTTTTCAAAAACGAATTAAAAGGTTTAAAGATCGAATAGGCTTTGAAAACTAAATTTTACCATATATGAACGGATTAAAAAGATTTAAAGATCAAATAGGATGTTAAAACTCTGTGCACACTTTATGGTCAGGTTTCCAGAGCTCGATTTTTCAAGTTGTATATTTTTATATCTTCTGTAATAATTAAAAACTAACAAATGTATTAAAGCTAACCAAACATCCCCTAAGAATGACATAACCAGGGTATGGGAGTTAACTCACTCTCTCTCTATATATAGGATCTCTAACTCAAGGTAAATATATGGACTCTAATTTTTTTTCTCTCAAGACTTTTTTGATTTGGGTAACGAAAGTTCTTTCGTTGGCTACCAGTCGAGGGACTTGTTGTGCAGATATTGAACCGTCGAAATACTTGAAAATTCAGGTCGTCTTCAACCTCGTCAGGTTCTTAATCATTACTCAAAAAATAAAAATAAGTTTGGTCCTCTCATCTTCTTATATGTATTTGTTATTTCTCTCTTTCACTTTGGAAATTTCTTTACAATAGTGTTAATTAAATTGCATTTGGTCTCCATTATTATTGGGGTCACATGGATTTCATAGTAGTGTGATGCATTGTACTCAAAAGGGCAATTTTTTTTTTTCTAAAAAATGTTTAAGACTGGCATAGAAGTATACCTAGAGGAAGAACGGCGAGACTCATGGGGACCGTTAGCATGGCTTTTCTTCCATAAATATCAGAGAGATTCCCTATCAGAGGCATCATCACCAGAGTACCCAATCCCATAATCTGCATATTAAAATTCAAAAAGTTCCAATTTCCCTATGATAAATAATAGTAGTGCCACATTAGTTAAATTTATGACGTCTAAATAAGCATGGAGATGAACACTTTAAATTATTCACAAAAATCCTAGTTGGCCTTTGCAATATCTCATTTTATATAAGTGAAAGATTAAAATTAAATTTGATATATAAAAAAATTTGTGGGCTACTCCTACTAATAATTTGGACTTAAATAGTGTGGACTGCGTTGTTAGGTTATTTATTCAAGTTATTAAAGCAATGGTCTACTTGGATCATTACAAATTATATCAAAACAAACCCTAGTCCCGTGCAGGTTCTATGACAGTATGGATAAAAGAGTAGAAACTCCAGAGAGTATAGAGACCCTGAAGTTGCATAATTTGTACACGCTAATGTGCCGCTATTCACATTTAAACTAGAGAAAAAACTTGGACCACGCGACACATTTAAACTAAGAAAAGAATTTGGATCACGCGACGAGAACGTCACATATTTATGTGAAAAAAATTGTGATATTCCATTCACATCAGTAGGAGATAGAAATTAAATCTGATATATAAAAAATTTGTAAGTTACTACTTATAATTTGAATTTAAATATTTTAAATTGTATTATTGAGCCATTGGTTTACATTGAGTTGTTACATACTTAATGCGTTAAGTGGTCCAATTATTTGAGTACAATATTGTTTGCTTACCTTATAGTGAGTGAAGAATATCTACTCATTTAAACTATAGAGCTCCCCCTATATTGACGGTAAATTCCACTGTTCATATCAATTAATAAAGTATATCTCGTTTATAAAGTTTAGGAGTGCACTTCCCAATTTATAACTTTAGCAAATTCATAATTTTAGTTATAATAAACACCCATATATATATATATATATATCAGTACATTTTAGACATAATGATATGGCATGTTTACATTCACTTATTAAAGAACAAAAAGCTTACAACTTTAATACCAAATTACAAAAATACCAGCGGCACAACATTCCAAAGTAATTTTTTTTTACCGATTTAAAAAAAACATATTAAAGTCAAAAAAAGTTGTATTTTGCTAACAATATTTTTTTCTATCCAAGACATTTTTTTTAATTTTTAGTCTAAATTTTTTAATGTAAAAAATGAAAAAAAATTGAATTAAAATTGATTTTTTTGCTAAAATGAAAAAAACCCGATTTAAAATAAATTTTACACTACAATTATTGTGTATGAATAGCAAATTTCTATAGCGCCTTTTTTTTTTTGCAGGACCTATAAAATCACTGGTTTGATTTAAAATATACTGTTTAAATCTAAACCATTTATTTTGTAAAACAAGATATAAGTTGTTAAATAATCTATCCATGTCCAATCAAATTGAATTTTTGTATAGATCATGAACAATTCAAAGCATTGTTATGGACTCATTCTAGATCTACAAATTGAGGTATTGAGAAATCTTAAGGGCTTATTTGTCTTAAGAAAATTTTCACCGTAGTCCCACAAATGTTGCATAAAACACAGAGATAACAAAATATCATATAGATGCCCAAAAGTAATTGGGAAGTTGGTCAAAGTGAAGACAAAACATTTTTTTAGAACAATTTAAAGCGTTTATAAAATCTAAATATTTGTGCTTATAATTTTTTATTTGTAGTTTCTGATTTTAAATTAAAAAACACAATTTTACCGTTGTAACCTAATATTGTGACTTCTGCTTAAAATTATAATTATATCTTTTAATTATAATTTATAAATTCATAATTTAGTTGCATCAAATACCCCCAATATCTCAACAAGTTTAGGAATCACGTAATTAATAACATTTGGTTTTAATGCTAGAGATTATACATAATTGTGTGAGTTGTGGAGCAGTTGGATATTACCTCAAAAGCATTGGCAATGATATTGCTCAAAGCCAAAGGGAGGGATTGTGATTTGTGAACATTGCGTGAAACTGAACCTTCCTGCTTTGTCTACAACCTAAAGCTAAAGAACTAAAGACACAAAAGGCTTTTTGTTTAAAACTGAAAGAAATTTCCTAAACCCCCCACCCCAATGTTTGGACTAAAAAGCCTAATGATTTTTTTTTTTTGTATTTTATAAACTTTTTTTGTATTTTAGTTTAATTTTTTTTACTTTTTGAGTTTTCTTGTAATGAAAATAATTTAAAAAGTATATCCGTTAGGTTAAATTTAAAAAAAAATCACTACAGACAAAGAAAATTAAAAAGAAAAAAAAAAAACCAAAAAGCCTACTAAGTTGGTTTTTATTTTATCTTATATGATTTTTTTATTTTAGATTTTGATTTAAAAAATTACTTTTATGTTTTCTTGTGACAAAAAAAATTTAAAAAATACACTCTGAAAAAAATTCATTAAAAACCAAAAAAACTATATAAACAAAAAAACTAATCCAAATACAAGTAGGTGATTTATGTTTCTTTTTATTAGCAAACAAAAGAATATATTAAAATGAAAAAATTACAAAACTTTGAACACATTGGCATCATTGGCGTGATTTATACTTTAGGGTGATTACGTAATGTTTAGAGGGATATCATCGTGCGCGCTATGTCCGGAATTTGTTGTTGTGTCTCAAAGCATTTGATTTTTAAATATATTTATGTGATGGAATCCGTTCATCACCGAGGATTTATTGAGTTTATTGCTCATACAAAAAATAAAATTAATATGATATTTGTAGTTACATGATCAAAAAATAAATTTTTAGCAATTTTTTTTTATAATTTTATTAATTTATTATTTATTTATTTGTAAGTAAATCTAATTTAATTACACAGTTATATATATCGAATTCATTTTATATTTTTGGTGTGGGTGGCAAAATTGACAAGAATTACATAATAAGTAAATTTAATTATAAAAATATTTTAAAAAATTGAATCCTTGAGGGGATAGTAATGTGCAATTCCCCAAGGGGCACAGTATGCACATGCAAGCGCGGTTCGATGCAATACGAAAGTACATTCTATGAACATATGCTACGGTTTTAAAAAAAATTAGAGATAAATGTGTACACCGGATTATATACTTACAAGTTCGGTGGCTCCACGCTAGGCCTGTGTTTAGGGTAGTTTATTTTTTAAATTTTTTGGTTCAGAAGGTACAAAAAAGTCAATTAATTTGATTTATTAAGTTTTTTTTTTAGTTTTTTTTTATTTTTTTAATATAATTTGATATTTATTTTTTTATAAAAAAAATTAAAAAATTTAAAAATTACTATAAAAAACTAGTCCAAACACAGATTAAGTGTTATTGGTGTGAAAACAACACATAAGTAAGCTCATTGTGATTAATACTGTGTAAAAAATAACTTTTAAAACAGCTAAAAAACAATTAACTAGTACATTATTTACTCAGTTGTCATGTAATAATGGAAAAATATACTCAACCGAGCATTTGTTGATCTTCACAAGCAAAGCTGATCACACATAAATTAAGGCCATGTTTGGGATTTTTTTTTAGCTTCTTCTTAAAAATATCATTTTTAAGCTGAGATATGTGGGACTGGGATATAAATTATACTATTAATCATAAAATAACTTATAAGATTTTGTCACGTGAATAGTTTTTTTTTTCTGCCTTATAAAAAAAGGGAAAAAACTATATACTTAATAAAAATTAAAGTTTTTATTTCTTTTTATAAAGAAATAAAAACCCTTAATTGATATTTCATTAAACAAGCATAATTAAAAGCCAAAAAGTCACATTTATCCGAAATAATTCAATCTTTTTTTTTTTTTTTTTGAGTTTCACATTTTCTATAAACAAAAAATGACTTTTCAGACATTTGAAAGGGGAAAATGGCTGCCAAGAAAAAAGAGTATTGCTAGTTAGCTTAATTATTAAATCATCTGTCAAAGAATTAGCAAATAAGTAATTATAACTTAATAATCAGGAAATCCAATTACCACGCAAAACAATTTTTTTTTTAAAACTTTTTTTGTTCGGGGTCATTTGATGAAAATTATATTCTTTTGATATTTCAAAGTGCTGAGACCAGATTATGTACAATTTGACTAATCGTTAGATATCAATTTCATCATCTTTTAACTAAAATTTTGGGTAAACTAGTTCTAAAGAAATGATAGCGGTTCAAATCCAATCAGAAAAATCAAATGAAAAATTGAAATGCATGTTAGAAAATACATATATATATATATATATACGTATACGTACCGCCTGTTGAATTCCTGTAAGATAGATGGGTAGAGAGCACTCATCTTCTCCGGGACAAAGTGCAGACATGGTGACGTCAGTAATGGCCGGAATCACCATGAATGTGGAGAAGTTATGGAGGAACACCGTCATGAACAGGTGGCTCAGCCCTGAGACCTTTTCCATCTCTCTCTTCTCTCTCTCTCTCTCTGTCGAAAAGCCGGAGAAAGAATTAAGATGGAAGAAACTAACAAAAAAGAAGAAGGTAAAAAGCCCAAATGCACTCAACCCTGCTGGGTACAAGTAATAAGTAATAATGAGAAGCAACTTATAAAAAGGAGCTTACGAAGAGTACAAGTGTTGTGAATCTATTTAAATTCATTGCCACTTGGTTTGCATTCATAAATATATTATTGTGCATGTCCATTTCACCGTAAAGAAAAAGTGACGAATCCCGGCCCCAGCCTATTTTGGATAAAAGATATTCATAAATTATTTATAATTTAAAATAAATAATTTAAAATTTTTTGATTTAAATTTTAAAGAAGTCAAAAACTTAGTTGGACCATTATAATTTTTTTACCGAGAAACTCATCAAGAATACTTATAAATTACCTAAAATTCAAAATGAGTAGTTAAGATTCATTTGATACGTACGTGACCCATACTCTATTAAATTTAAATCTACACTCCATAGTCTATACATTATTTTTTGGGTAAAATTTTGATTTCTTGTGGTATATAAAAAATTTTCTTTTATTATACACATTTGTTTTTTAAATTATAATTTCAAAAAATATACTCGTCGAGATCTATTAAACAATATTTATTGCGTGACTAAAATCTTTCAACTTATTTTATAAAGTGACCTTTACTTTCAACCCATCAAAAAATCTTTTCTCAAGGTAAAAAACAAGAAAGAATTAAAGATTTGTCATTTTATTAGAGCTCATAAAAAATTTAGTCCTACAACTTTTATTTTAAGAGTTTTAGTCTTATAAAATTTAGAATAAGTATATTATGTCTAATTTGTTCCTATTTAAGAGTTTAACTTTTTTATTTTGGACAAGCGAAAAAATTGAAGTGATACATTTTTTAAGTCATCATAATTGTTGGTAATAAAAAGTAATACATTTTTCATTTAACTAATGTTTTAATTTTATGAACTGATAAATGTATCACTTATCGCCTGATACTAAAATCATGAAAAAAATTATTACGAAACTAAAATTCTATTATCAGTTGATATAAAATTTATTCTAAAATTACTATAAAAAAAAAAAAACAAAAACAAAACTGTGCAGGGTGAAAAGCAAAAAATATCTCGGTGTAGCCCCTCACGTAGCAATGATCCCCTTTACCCCCAACACACACAATACACACACACACACACACACTTATATGGTAAATCTTACTTCTTACTTAAAACAATTTTACATTAACTTCATATTCTATACATAGCTTCTTACTCTCTGCATAAATCTGTAAATTTAAAGTAATTTGACATAAATCTGTAAACATCACGTAGAACTTATTACTTAGAGACAAGGTTTGGACGCGTGGTTGATCTGATTACGCTTTAAGGCGTGCAAGTTTGAGTTCCCCACACTGGGACTGATCAATGATCATCCACAGGTTTTTTCATGGGCCTAACATATTGGTGGTCCATGTAACCCAAAATAACATGTATATTGAAGCCCAGAAGCCCAGAAGCCCAGATCATATTTAATCTCCCCATTTTCAACTGCAAATGATTTTCAATGGTATTTGTACATCTGGGCCAGGCCTCGAAGCTTCAACATAAAAAGTTCACTCGGGATCCTTACAACTTTACAGTTCAAAATAAATGGAGTTTTTAGTCCTTATTCCATTTAGGATACTTATTTACAAATAAATTTTAACTTATAACTAATATTTCACTTAGTCCATAGCCTAATTATTAGACTAAAAATATCTTTATTTTTTCAATAGTATTTTCCATATATATACAAAGCCTTGAATTCACATACATAGTCCCAAAACAAGGTTCCGTTCATGACTTTAGAACCACACGGGACATGCTTATTGCGGTCGTCACAACAATACTTATATATATATATATAGAGAGAGAGAGAGGGGGATGGGGAGAGAATTTGAGTGATAGAAAAATGGAAGCGAGACTTTAAATAGTAAAAAGAAGTGAAGAATTGTAACTCGAGTGTGTAAAAATAAGACAATTCTTATATGTAACTAAAAATGTATTATTTATGCTGATATTATCTCATTTTTTAAAAGAAAATATCTCATTTTTTGTATAATGCATGTTCAACTGAATCACTTTCTAACATTTATTGTCCCTTTTGTGTAATTGATTAAATATTTTATGTGATCAAAAATAAATGTCTCATTTTACAGTAAATGAGACATTGTAAAATATTTATTCCCTAACAAAATAACATGTATATTGAAGCTAGAAGCCCAGATCATATTTAATCCCCTATTTTGAAGTATAAATGATTTTCAATTGTATTTATACATCTGGCCAGCCCTCGAAGCTTCAAGATAAAAAGTTCATTCGGGCCCTTACAACTTTAAAATAAATGCAGTTTTTACTATTTGTTCATACTTATTTACGAATAAATTTTAACTTAAAACTAATATTTCACTAGCCTAATTATTTGACCAACAATAGCATTTTCCATATATATATATACAATGCCTTGAATTCACGTATCATTCATTACACACGGTCCCAAATAAGGTTCCGTTCATGGCTTTAGAACTACATGGGACATGTCTATTGTTGTCGTCACAACAATACTTGGCTAGATTATGAACGCATATATATATATAGAGAGAGAGAGAGAGGGAGAGAGAATTTGAGTGAGAAAAATAGAGACGAGACTTTCAGTACTAAAAATGTATCATTTATGCTGATAAAAATATTATCTCATTTTTTTTAAAATGTCTAATTTTTTAGTATAACTATTGTTTAACTGAATACATTTTCTAAAATCTATTATCTCCTTTGTATAATTGATGAAATATTTTATTTGATCAAAAATAAATGTCTCATTTTATAGCAAATGAGACATTGTAAATTATTTATTCCCTAACAAAAACAATTGTCTCATTTCTTGCAAAAATAAATATCTAATTTTTCACAACAATGTGAAAAAAATTTAAAAATAAAAATAAACAAATCATACCAAAATAAATGAATCACCCCAAATTCCCATAAATCTTGAAACATAAAACGAATCATATGAAAATAAATTTTTTACCATCCAACTAAAAAATAATGCATTCAAAACTATACATACGCTATATTTCTTTATAGTGAGTAATATCGATATATATTTATTAAGAGTAAATATAAATTTTAAAAATATAATTTTATAAAATAGTCAAAAAGTTGATAGAACTTATCTACAAATAAGTACCATAAATAAAATTTTAAATTATTTTTTTGTAAAATAAATCGTTAGTATCACATGTCCAAAAAAATAGCATGTCTCTCTATCTTAATATATTAAAAATCGTTAATTATGCCTTCAAGGTTTTTTTGCATTAAAATTTTTATATAATTTTATAATTTTTAAAACATTAAAATAAAAAATATATATAATTTTTAGGACAGGAAATCTCATCTCAAAATAAAAATCTATATAAATTACCCGATCGAGTACGTGGAAAATATGAACCACATACCTAACGAGTGGATATGGTGACTCTCATCACCTCAAATCTCTCTGCAACTTCACACGGTGCATCTCTGGATTTTCATCCCCAAACAACCCCTCTCTCTCTCTCTCTCTGATTCACAATCTCTCTCTCTCTCCATGGCTAGTACTATCACAAACTTCCTAGCTAAACCTCCTCCGTATCTTATCTCCCTAACCAAGATCACTCTTTTCAATCCCTACTGTTCATCTCATCATCTCTCATTCTTCACTAAACCAACACACCTCATAAAAAAACTCGAATCAAACCCTACCCTCTTCGTCACAAAAGCCACAGCCGCCTCGAAGACGAAGAAAGCCGCAAGCGACGAAAGAGTACAGCAAATCCACAGCGTCGAAGAATTCGACGAAGCCCTTAAAATGGCGAAGAACAAGCTCGTGGTGGTGGAATACGCGGCCAGCCACAGCTACCACAGCAGCAAAATCTACCCTTTCATGGTGGACCTGAGCCGAACGTGCAGCGACGTGGAGTTCTTGCTGGTGATGGGCGACGAGTCTGAGAAAACCAGAGAGCTTTGCAAGAGAGAGAGAATCGACAAAGTTCCGCACTTCAGCTTCTACAAAAGTATGGAGAAGATCCACGAAGAGGAAGGGATAGGGCCGGATACGCTGGTCGGGGACGTTTTGTACTACGGCGACAACCACTCCGCGGTGGTGCAGCTGCATTGCAGGCAAGCGCGATCCGATGTCTTTACTCTTTGGGGCCTTGGACCAGAAATTAAATAAAAAATATTTTTATAATTAAATTTTTAAACATATCTTTTTAGTTAATAACATTCTCAATTCATTCAATTTTTGTTGTGGTACAATTCATCTAAGATGAGATTTTTATTAATGTTAATTTAGGAATACTTCTTTCTGCATGCAGAAATTATTGTTACTTAAATTATTAATATTATTTTATAAATAATGCATAAATTTATAAAAAAAAATTGTTACTTTTTAATATAATTTAATACATCATTGGGACATTTTTTTTCTTGTGTTGTTACAACTTTTATAAAAATTAATTTTAAAAATAAATTTAAACCATCGATATTATTAAAGTTGTCATGTTTTAATGTTGACTAAATGAATGGGATCTAACCCACTTTTTATGTAGGCCTAATAAATAACATATATTTTATTATTTTTGTGAATTTGAATTATTTTAAAACTAATCATATATAATAGTATATATGATAAATGGCTTTAATTATAAATTTGAGAGCCACATTATCTTGGGAATTTTAACCAATCGTCTAATTTATCTAACATATGAATCACCCCTAATTGCAGGGAGGATGTAGAGAGGTTGATTGGAGATCAGAAGGTGGGTGGAAAGTTGATTGTTCTTGATGTGGGGTTGAAACATTGCGGGCCATGCGTGAAAGTGTATCCGACGGTGTTGAAGCTATCAAAGCAGATGACGGACACAGTGGCGTTTGCGAGGATGAATGGAGATGAGAACGAGAGCTGCATGGAGTTCTTGAAGGACATGGACGTGGTGGAGGTGCCAACATTTTTGTTCATTAGAGATGGAGAGATTTGCGGAAGGTATGTGGGTTCTGGTAAAGGTGAACTCATTGGGGAAATTCTTAGATACCAAGGCGTTCGCGTCACTTGAAAAAAATATACATACTAGCTTGTTTCACTACATGCACATGTTTAAAATACATAATCAATTACAGATAACTATTTCTTATGGGTAAAAACATGTTTTGTTTAAATATTATATCATCTTACCAATACGAATCATTAATCTGTAATTAGATCTATGATTAAAATATTTGTACTTAAAACTTTTTCTTTAACCAAATTTCATTCTATTGTGGGGGAGCATTTATGCCAATTCAGGGCGTAATATGCCTTGAATATTGAAGTTTACCCACCATTTATATTTCACATCCTAAAAATTGATTTTCTATGTTTTTCAATAAGCTTTGGTTGGATTTTGGATTTGGAACAAAAAAATTGTTATAATACATAATGCGCACGCGCGCGCACACACACATATATATATATATATACATACATATATACATGTATGTATGACTAAACAAATGATAAATAAAATTTCTTGACCAATATATTACCTTACGAAAAATTTGATAAATGCCCAATTATTGGACAATCTGCATCTATGTTAAAAAATCAAGTTCATTATTTTAGGAGTTTTATAAGAAAAGTTACTCTAATTTAATGTAACATTAACAAAATTACCTTTATTGATCACACACTCTTCCAGTTGCCTACTATACCCACTTTATCACTACCTTCACCTTTGTCCATTGGTAGTTATCACTGACTGTTGACAATCGTTTTGTTGTAACCCTCCAGGGATTTTCTCAATGAGCTTTGACGACCTTTTTGGAAATTTTTGGTGACTTTATCGGTGACCATTTAGTGATTAAAGATAGATAAATTTTACTATTTACTTTGGATATAAGAAGAAGAAAATCTATAGTGACAAAAACAATTACTATTTTATGACAAAAATAAGAGTTATCTCTAAAAAAAACTTAAGTTACGATTTTATTTGACAATTTTTTGTTTGTTACATAAATTTTATCACTAAATTTATGGTGGGAAAATAGACTTGGCACAAAAAGTGCTTTAACGATAATAATTTTAATGATAACAAAAAAGTTGTGATAAAAAAGTAATTGGAGGTGATGATATTTTTAATTTATTATTAAATCTCATTAGCCTCACGTTTTTGGACCGTGAAAATTATTGTCACAAAAATGTATTGTTGTATTTTCTTAATAATTTTTTATTTATTACATAGATTTCATTGCTAAATATATGTAGAGGAAAAACTAAATTTGGAGCCAAAAAGGTTTTAATGATAATAATTTTAGTGATAACGGAGAAATTATGAGTAAAAAATAGTTACTAGTGACAACATTTTTAACTTATCACTAAATCTCATTAGACTAACTTTTATAATAATCCAAATTGTTATCATAAAATGTGTCACTATATTTTTGTGATAATTATTTGTTTGTCACATAAATTTTGTCGCTAAATGTGTGGAGAAAAAATTAATTTGGCGTCAAAAATATTTTAGTGATAATAATTTTAACAACAACAAAAAAGTTGTGACTAAATGGTGGTCATTAGTGATAATATTTTTAACTTATTACTAAATCTCTTTAGACCAGTTTTTTGTGAAATACATCTTTTAAAAGTTACTCAAATTGTTTTTAGAATTAATGCCCATTTGTTTCAGCAAAAAATAGTTTTATTAAAAAAATATATTTTTTCTAAAATATAATTTTTAGAAGAATTCATAAAAAAATATTTTTTATATTTGATTACGACACTAAAAATGATGGTGCGAGTAATTGTGGTTGTGGTAATGGCACAGTGGCGACGAGGTGGGAGGTAATGATGGTGGTGGCAGTCTTGCTTGGTATATTTTATTTGCCACACTCTTTTATTGTGAGGGGGAAATAGTGACGGCGGTAACGACTATAGTGGTAATGGTGGTGACAGTGACGGTGGTGACACGAACTATAGTAATAAAAAATAATAATAAATGTGGTAGTAGTAGAAGGTGGTGGTGATAAAAGTGATGATGAAATGCGATGATAATGGGAGTGATGATAGTGGGAATGGCAGTGGTGGTCGTGGGCATGGTGGTTGGACACTAGCTAAATTTATTAAATGTATATTTTAAAATATTTTTATTTTGTATAGATAAAAGTAGATATATCAAAACTTGAAAGGGAACACGTGTCCCTTTTGGTCCTTTATTGGATTCGCTACTGCTCACTTGTTCCTGCAGTACTCAAATAGTTAAATTTGTCTTAATTTTAAGGAATCATTGGAGATTATCAAAACGTCATCAAAAATATCGCCGAAAAAAGTTGAAGGTGGAGATTGGGGAAGGTAGTCACCAGGAATCGCAAGGTGGAGATTGGGGAAGGTAGTCACCAGCAATCGCCGGACGTACTCACCGACGATCATTAGACACTATAACCAAATACATATTCACTGACAAGTTTTACCGATGAACACAAATATCATCGTTAAAAAGTATGCTTTTGCTGACAAAAATTGATTATTCGTCACTGAAGAGTTTCCATCTTTCAGCAGCGGGTTAAATCGTTAGCGAAAGAGTATTTTCTACGACAATTTATGTATGCCGTCGGGAAAAATGTTCAAAAAACTCATTCCAATTCAAACAAAATGAGCGGTATGTTAAATAACCCTTCGACGATAACTTATACTCGTTGCTAAAGATAGTATAATCAACGTCATTTTACCTGGTTTCAGGGTTCCCAACAATCAGCCTTTGCAATTAGGATTTGAAATCATTATTCCTAATCTCACCCACGGCCTTTGCTTTCTGCTATCTACCACTTTCCCATGCTACCAAACTCCTTCACCGCCACACCAAACTCAAAGCCACTAGAAATGGTTGCTGACGATATATGATTGCAGGTAGTAAAGATCTTAAGATGGAGGAATAATATAGGGAGTTATATAATAGTAGTAGTTTGGTCTAATTTGTCACAATGAAGTTAAAGTGAACTTATTTTTATTAAAATAAATATTCTACAAGATTTTTGTTATCAACCTTTGGCCAAAAGCCTTTTCTTATTTTATTTTCATTTTTCTAACAAAAGACATAATTTTCTTGCAATATCTTTCTTTTCTTTTTCCCTCCGCGAAACCGAAGATCTGTCAGGCGCACCTAATTTTATTAAGGGTGCAAAAGGATGGTAGCAAAAACCTATGAGAAACAGTCCTTTTGTGTGTGATTTTTTTTTTAAAAAATCCCAATCAATGCGCAGTTTCTTAGTTGAGGAAAGGAAAGAGAGACTAGACTCTGAGACATCTCTACAAATATAAAAATTAGTATACGGTTGATAATTAGGCTTAAATTGAGCTTTTGCAAAGTTTACATTATTTTTAGGCCAATGAGATTTTTTTGAGCCAACAATAAGGCCCAAGGCATTGAAATGGCGTCAACATGGATCCATGAACTAAAATGTTAATGATAATAATAATAACTAGAAAGGAAATGATAAGGAGTTTGGCATTAAATGGGTTCCGAGAATGCAATTGTCTAAAGAAAATTTTTTAAGTATGTCAATTTGGATGAAATTTTATAATATACTATTTGAATTTTGGATTAACGTTGGCTTAAACTATGTGACAAGTGTAATTGAAGAATCTTTATACCTTGCAAATATACAAAATTCAAGATGAATTTTACTTTTGGTAGAGTGTGTATTGAAGTTCTAGCAAAATAGGATATTACAGAATCTTTCATGTTAAATTTGGGTAATAAGTTTTTTTTATGAAATTAGAGTAGAAGTGTTTTGGATCCCATAAAGTGTGAACCTCTCCTCTCTGACTTCTTATTTATCCACTTGAAGGGAAAGAAATCACTAACTTTATAGGACTATTGGCTGTATTGGGTGCCTGCAAAATTAATCAAGACTTCAAAGGTTTCCATGAAACTATGAAAGTTTATCAGCTGAAAATCATTATTAAAATGCAATAGTTGGAATCTCACTAAAGATAAAAAGAAAGGAAAAAAATGGAAACATGCACACACATGAACGGATGCACTCAAACACGAATAAATAAGTAACAGTGAGAAATAGTATAAATGACTTTGATTTTGATACTGTCTGATCATGAATTCAGATTTTCTAGATCTCATGGCCCAGCATTATGTCGATGATTGTCATGCTGCCATTGTGCAACAAGGAAATAGTCTGGATCTTACCTTATTAGAGAAAGGGGGAAGGGCCTGTGAAATTATCTGTGTTGAATAAAAATATACCATTGGAATTACTTCCTCTGCCAAGATGCTATTGAGCAATCACATGAGCAAAAATATTACTTGCTGGAGTTCGACCCATTCCATTTTGCAGCCAGTCACAAGTATATCATTCAGACCAAGGAAGGAGAAATACAACTAGATTTGGCAATTTTATTTAATGAAAAAAGATGAAGGCCTTCCATCTTTTTCCTTTTTAGTTCATATCAGCTTGAATGAGAAGGTGGAGCGAAGGTATCCCTTTAGATTAGACTCCGAGACATCTCCACAGATATAAAATTTAGTCTACGGTTGATAATCCCACTTAAATTGAGCTTTTACCAAATTTACGTTATTTTTAGGCCAATGATAATTTTTTATGCAACAATAATGCCAAAGGGATAGAAAAGGTGTGAACATGGATCTATAAACTAAAATATTAATGGAAATAATAATAACTAGAAAGGAAAAGATAATGATTTTGGTGTTAGATGGGTTTTGGGAATGCAATTGTGGAAAGAAGAATTTTGTGCCAATTTAGGTGAAATTTTATAATGTACCATTTACTTTATTTGAATGCAATTGTCTAAAGAAGATTTTTTTAAGTGTTCATTTGGATAAAATTTTATAATGTATTGTTTTTAGGCCAACAATAAGGCCGAGGCATAGAAATGGTGTGAACATAGATCTAAAATATAAAATATTAATGGTAATAATAATAATAATTAAAAACAAAAAAATAAGGAATTCAGTGTTAAATGGGCTCTGAGAATGCAGATGCCTAAAGAACTTTTAAGTGTGCCAATTCGGGTGAAAATTTATAATGTACTTATTTGAACTTTGGATTAACGTTGGTTTAAGTTTTATGATAAGTGTAATTGAAAAATCTATCTTTATACCTTGACAAACATACAAAATTCGAGACGAATCTTTTTTTGGTTGAAGTATATGTTGTAGTTCTAGCGAAAGAGGATGTTACGAAATCTTTTGTGTTAAATTTAGGCAATGAATTTTTTTATGAAATTAGAGTGGAAGTGCCTTTGAATCCCTTAAAGTGTGATAAGTTTTTAATTTTTAGTCACTCTAATAATTCTTGAATTAACAAACTTAAAGTTATGAGTTTAACTTTTTTATTCAAACAAAAATAGAAGTTAAAAAGTCAAAATAATGGGCACAATCAAGAGCATAGTGATTGCAATTGGAAAGAAATCAAAAGAAAAAAAAGGTAAATATATTGAAAAAAAGGTAAATATATTGCTAATGCTTCTCCAATTTGTAAAACTTATTCCTCTTCAAATGTATTTAATGTGCTTAAATTTTATTGTGCGAAAATGAGATTGTGTAAGAAAGTAATAAACGAAAAAAGTGTTGATATATACTGTGTTCCAAGTGTGAATATATCAATTTGTGTTACTGAGAAGAATTTAAATAATTACTTATAGATGTGATTGCTATTCATTGCAAATCAGATCTTGTGAAAAGCAAATCTAATACTCTATCCTCAAGGAATAAAAATTTAAGTAGGCTCTTTCCTCAATGGTGCAGAGAATTTGGCTACTTTTTCTGAAAGTTCTGAGTTTATTCTCCTAACTACAGTGGTACATCACTAATCTTCCCTTAGCTCTTTTCTTATTCAATGTTATTTTTTCAACGTCATTGTACTTGTTTAAAAATGCCCTGATAGTATCTTTTATATGGAGACTTCTTTGGGTAATGCAAGACTCTGTCTTCAAGTGGCACGAATAAGAAGATGCTCCTAATGCCCTTATTGTAAAAAGTAGATATTAAAATAAAATTTTCAAAAATTATATTTATAAAAATAAAAATAAATTAAAATTCAAGACATAAAAAATAATAAAATATAAAAATAATATAAAGGAGAAAATATATGACTTGTGAGATTAAGAGTTGTATTAGGCACTGCGCTAAAATCAATATTTTTTTTCTATGTGAAGGTTCAAACATAGTGTATCATTTACAAAATACACTACATTTTTTTTTTAAAAAAGTGAGCATTTCAAGCACTTGTAAATAAATAGTTTCAACTCCCATATCTAAGCAAAGGAAGTGTGCATTAAGTAGAAAATCAAATTTTGATTTTCTAGTTTACAGGAAGAAACTTCCCAACTGGTGTCTACCACTAACTATATTTGGTTGTAAAAGTGATTTTTCTTCATAATACATCCACAATCTTTGTGGACAACATTCTAGACCAAGTAACCACCATTTGGCTCATGAATGCATTCAACAAATGTGGATCAGTGGTAGATTCATTTATTCCACGAAGCATAAGGCAACGCCGTAACTCAATGTTTGAATTTATAAAATTTTGGGATCCTATCGACACAGTCATAGCTACTTCAAAGTACAATGGTGTGTGGTGATTGGACAAGATGTTGGGTGTAAGCAAAGGCCATATTGGCTTCAACAGGAAAAAAATCTAAAGTGACTCAATAAGTTATGGAGGAATAACTATTGAACCCCTACCAGTCTCCTACAACATGATAATAAGGGAATAGAGCACAAAATCGATGAGTATGTAATAAATCATGACGATATCATTGAGGCCCTAAAATTATACACGAGGATTGAGTGAAGTGTTGCACGGTAGGTATAGTTAAGGATAAGAATCTCGTTTCTAGTGTTCAAGAAACTATGATAGCAAATGAAGTTCTTGACATCACCATCAAACTAATGGGTGGATAGAAGGTTTTGCTATAGTTCTCAGACCTAGAAGTAAGATGTCCTTCCTTTCAAATGCTAAGGACTGGCTGGGAAAACTGGTTCTAAGGTAGTTCACGAGTGGAGTTATAGGGAATCAAACCTTACTAGACGTGTATGGCTATACATTGAAGGAGTGCCACCCCATGCATGGAATGATTCTACCTTCCAGAGATCAATTGGCTGCAAGTGGGAGAAAGTGGTAGGAGTTGACGAGAAGACCAGTAAGAGATTGGATATTGAATTTGGTAGGGTTCTAATATATACTTAGGCTGAGAATCCCATTAACAAGTTCTGCAAGTTGAAGGTGGGTAACTTCATCTACTCTATAAGGTGTAGTGAGCAAGGTTACCAAAAGATCTTTGCGCGGGGCAATTCCTATGGGGGTGTCTAGACTTCCAACTAAAAAGAAGTGATTTATGCAAGCTCATCTGAGAACGAGGAAGAGAAGGATCATCTCATAGCTACCTCTGAAGAATAGACCATGAGCAACCATGGCGAGGAAGCTCTTGCAGATAAACTATCAGAAGACATAGCACTATTGAGCCAAGTTGAGGAATCTATCTTGGATGCAAATACCAAGAATTCAAATGGTTGCACTAAAGGAAAAACTCTATCTGATGAGGTGTACAGGACCTCTGATGGGGTTGCTGATGAGGATTCAAATGCAATTGGTGACCTATGTGGTATGTAAGACACCAATCTATAAAGGGGCAAAAGTGAGTTGACTTAATAAAAAGTGGTAGGCTCTGTAGACACTCCAAAAGTGGTAGGTGTTTCTAATGATGAAATCAAGTGGAATGGTGCTTCAAGATGATCCTTGAAAAACGATTCAAGTTCAGTACCCAAGCTAAATGATCAAAACCTTCGAACCAATGAACCTACATTGTCCAAACCTTGAACGGCCAACTTGGAAACTTGGGACCTCCAACTTTGATGTCTGCGACCGTTACTGGAACCTCTTGAAAATTCTAGTCAAAGTAGCGGTCGCCATCTTTAAACCTTGGGGTCGCCAACGTCATTGTGGTGACTACCATATGAAACCCTTGGAAGCTCTAAATATGTGGCGACCGCCATATAAAACCCTTTGAAGCTCTAAATATGTGGCGACCGCCAACTCCATACCTGGCGACCGCTAGTTACAAAAGGTCTAGCATGTCCCAAAACGTGGAAGCACCTCATTGGTTGATAAACTCTATAAATATCGTACCTCTGGTACTATTTTAGGAAGACAATTCGGATATCGAAACTCTGACGGGTCGAAAGGCGATAGATTTTTAAAATCGCTACTCTGCCAAAGTACTGAAAGGACAACCACAATGCCGATGCCTTGTTAGATTCTCGACCCACCTCTACACTTGGATTGGAGCTTTGTTGGAGAATTGGACTGCTGATCACAATTTTCCAATTTGAGGATACCTCGGATAGTAGCGATTCAGGTATTCTGTTTGGATTCCCGACTTTTCTTTCTTCACTTTTTCTCTTTTGAAGCGATCGGGTTAATTTCAATATTTTATTTTGAGTGATTACATAATTGGTTCAATTACATCATTTTATTTGATTAAATTATGGGTATTTAGTTTAGAAAAGCATGCTTAGCTTAGTTAAGTTTAATTAAATTAGTTAAATTCATAAATCAAAACAAATCTTAATATACTTTGTTCACATTGCACACTCGCACTTGGAATACTATTATTTCTCGATATATCGAAATAGTGCCAATATAGCTGACAATTGCAATTTACAATGTCGTAGTTGTTACATTTGGTACACTAACATTTATACGGTCATAATCGTTAATATTTCACCCGTATCTTAACATTTTTTAATTAAATAGCAACTATTACATCCTTATATAGTAATAGTAATCGTTACTTTCATAGGTTTAATTTTATTTCTTTTTTTTTATATTTTGTTATATTTTAATGAAATTCATAGTAAATCTTTCATAGTTTAATTTCTTTTTAGTACCATCTTTTATTACTCACTATATTGATAATTAGCATGAAATTCACATGTAGTTAGAGTTTAAGGATCATGGAGCATGTTTCTATTTATTTTGTTTAAAATTATGTTAGTGTAATTTTTAGATTATATAGTGATATTACATGCGAATTTGTTCCGTGTATTCTTTTGTTCGAAATTGCATGTTGTAGGATTTAGAATTTTCTTTTGCTATTTGTTTTATTTTGGCATCCTATATACGTAGGTTATATATTTTCTTATTTTAATTTTGAATGTTCTTTCTTCACCTACATTTTCTGTATTTGCATGTATTTATGAAATTTAATTAAAAATCAATGATGATTAGTAGAAGTCAACCTCATGATTGGGCGAACGGGATGCCTAACACTTTTTTCAGTTCGTACCTTAGCCAATGGACTCTTGTTTTCTTTAGTTACCATTTTAAAGATCAGTGACTCATTTTGTTTTTCTTAGTTTTTTTAAAAAATCAAGTGGTGACTCCGTTTTTCACGAAATTTTTTTAAAAAATTTGATTTTCAAGGTGTTAAAATATTTTTTAAATATTTTTTGAATTCTTTTATTTTTTAAACAAAGCCCTAGATTCCGACGCCACAGGCTCCTCCAACCCAAAATAGCTTCTCGCATGACAACTTTTGAAGGAGGCAGTCCTGACTTGGTTAGTGATGGGATGATACACAAAAATGGACACCCTCTAGCAGACTCGGTTCCTTATGAAAGAAAGCAGCAGTTTAGTAAAGGAGGAAAGAAAAAGAAGAGGAAAATGTTGAGAGAACTAGGCCGCATCAGTTGAAGGAGCATTAGGGGGAGTACTAAGTCAAGAAAGGGTTAAAAGAGCTTGAAATGCAAACTATCATTGGGACAACCTTCCCTTGCCACCTAAGATTTCGTTAATAGAAATAATATATCATTCGAAGGAAAGCCGAATTGGTCCTCGAGACTAGAAAACTAATGATTTTCAACTTCGAAGGGGACGAAGATCAAATATTATCAATCATAATGGCAATGGAAAAAGGTGACGAAAGAATGGTGGTAGGCTAAGAGTAACAAGCATGAAGGTTTTATCTTAGAATGTTAGGGGATTAGGGAGAATGGAAAAGAAGAGAATGGTAAGGAAGCTGATTAAAAGTAGGAATATTCAAGTGATACTTCTCTAAGAAACTAAGTGGGGTGATACTAATTAATTGAAAGCTAAAGGTGAAGTGGAGTAGAGTTCTATTGTGGAAGATGCCAAATTGAAAGCTGCTATATGGTCCAAAGCCAACCTAGCTCCCTCGGCATTCTCAATCCATGATTTTTTGTACAATATTCGAATAGAAAAGAGGTTGAAGCTAAATAGAAGATCCAAGCTCTGAGGCTTTCAAAGCTAAGTGATTAATGGTTTGTGATGTTTTTGTTGAGTAGGATGGTTGCTCTGTGCTACGCATGAAACTGTGTTGTTGGCTTGGTTGGATGGGGTGAGGTGCTTTGCTTGGTAGTGCAGTTCTGTTGTGATAGTTCCTAGGTGGTTGGGCTCACTATGTTCTAAGCTGCTATGTTGAAGCCCGCTTTTTGCTATGCCACCATGCTGAGTTAAGGGTTGAGGCCTCGATGATCTTTGGGTAGCTGACTTGCCATGTTTCCTGATCTGTCACCTTGCTCTTTTATGTTGCTATTGTTACATTGCCTTACTAATTTTGTTGAGATGGTTGTTGTGTTTTGATTGAGGGCCACTGAGTGTTGTTAGGGTGTTTAGTTTAGGCGGTTGAAACTGGTCTTTTGTTCTGTTGGCATGTCGCTTTGCTAATTTGGATGATGGTGTGTTGAGGTTGGTGCTAGGTTATCTTATGGGGTCCGGGGGTTAGGGGTTTTGTGGAATTGATGCTACGGAAATGGTCTAGTTAGTAAATCTGGAGAAGAAAAATATTGAAGGTAATAATGTCACTATTGTGGAAGTAAAGAGGAAAATACACCAAATCATACCCCAGCACTAACTCCACTATAAATCAATAATTTTGTTAAGCAGTGAGTAATGAATATGTTGTTAATGACTCATGAGAGGGTTGTCAGCTGAAAAAGTTTCCCACTTAATGCACAGTTGACAACAGATGTTAAGCAAATACTAATTTTCATAAACCATACAAAGAATAGCGAAATTAACAAATGATTACCATATTTTCGAGACATACTGTTGGCTATGTTGGTTTGATGTTATGGAGCTGCTAATTTGCATATGAAATTTGGCTGTGTGTTGGGTTGTGATTTAAATTTCGAGTTGTGGTCTCGAGACATTGACGGCTCGAGCGACCAAAGAGTCTACTCAAGCGGACTTGTTATCAGGAGGTCTCGGGTTAGTGACCGCTCGATCGCTCGGGCTGGTGACCGCTCGAGCAGCGCTAAGGTTTGGTTTTAAACCTAGGAGCTGCATATATAAGTGTTTTATATTTTATAAAACCTAGATATCGTCTATACACTTAAGAGGGCTCAGTAGAGAGGCTGGAGAGAGTATAGAGAGAGAGAGAGAGAGAGAAAGATGCTCAAGTTTAAGACTACAGATATTGTGTAAGTGAAAAAGTGAAACTTGTATTCCTTATTGTTAAATAGAAGTATTGTTTCTTCTTTTTCGTAGAGGTAGGCAGTCAATCGAATCACGTATATTCGTGTTCTTATTCTTGTTCTTTACTTTATTTATGTGGATTAATGCCTATGCTCTTATTTTTACTGCGTATGGGATTTGAGAGTTCCTAAATTCCATCAATTGGTATCAAAGCATTGGTCATCGTCTTAATCACACGATCACAGTGAAAATGGTGAACATCATATATAAAGTTTAAAAGTTTACCGGCAAGAATAACTTCTCCCTGTGGTAGAGGCGGATGAAGGATCTATTGATCTAGCAAGGGGTATCCAAGACGTTACTCGGCAAGGCAAAGAAGCTAGAGATGATGACCAGTGCGATTGGAATGATCTTGATTGTAAGGCCACGAGCTCGATTCGATTGAATCTGGGAGATGAGGTTACTCACAACGTGCTTGATGTGGAGACAGCGCATGAGATCTGACAGAAGTCAAAAGGTCCCTATATGAAGAAGAACCTGGCGAATAAGTTGTACGTAAAGAAGCAACTGTATGAACTGCTAATGAAAGATGGTACAAATTTTTTGAAACACCTAAATACATATAATATGCTCATCACACAGTTATTCGGGTTTGGAGTAAAAGTTGATGATGAGGATAAGGCGGTACTCCTCTTAGCATCGCTTTCAACATTCTACGATCATCTTGTGACAACTTTGATATACGAAAAGAAAACTCTATAGTTAGAAGTGGTCACCAGGGCTTTTTTGTCACATGAGAAGATGAAGAGAGATAACAAATCTGATGCAGAAGGTGTGTTGGTAGCTAAGTTTGAGTCAAGTAGAGGAAGGAGTAAATCGGGTGAATATGGTTCTAGTAGTTGCAAATCTCGGTCTAAGTCACGTGCAAAGAAGGATGTGGAATGCTTCTATTTCCATAAAATTGGTTACTTCAAAAGGTAGTGCCAAGAATTAAAGCAGCATCTTGAGAAAAAAGAAGAAGGAAAAGTGCCTACAGAATCTGTCAATTTGGCCGAAGAGTTATCAAAAAATAAGGTAGACGGAGATATACTTTCAGTTTCCTCATATCTTAATTTTCTATCGGAGTCATGGATACTAGATTCGGGATACTCATATCATATGTGTCCAGTTAGAGAATGGTTTAACTCGTACAAGTCATGCAACGAAAATACTGTTCTAATAGAGAATAACTCAATCTGTCAGTCAATTAGAATAGGTCCAATCAAAATCAAGATGTTTGATAGGGTTATAAGAACTTTAGGGAATGTCAGGCATATTTTAGGATTAAAGAAAAATTTGGTTTATTTGGGAACATTAGATTCTCTAGGCTATGAGTTCATAGAAAAATGTGGAGTAATAAAGGTCAGGAAAGGATCTTCAATTATCATGAGAGGGAAGAAAATAGATGGTGTCTACAGATTGATAGGGAACACAGTAATCGATGGAGTCACCACTATCACACAGACTGATTCTAACAGGGATGGCACGAGACACAGACATTTGGAGCTTGATCAAGTTGACAAGCAGAGTATGTCAAGCAGTCAGAAGAAGAATTTAGCAGTTAATGTGGAGTTCGGCCAGAAAAGCTCACCTAGAAACCCGGGTGATTATAGTTCAAATTAATACCAGCAAAAACAGTGTAGTAGAGAACCTTTAGGTCACAGGAAAACCACGGACAAATCAGGCAGAGTTCAGGGGCAAGTAACAGTGTCAGAGAATGTGGAGTCTTCACAGAAGGCTAAACAGTTAGAGTTTGGAATATTGTATAAAGATGAGAAGTCTGTTGATTGCAAAAAGGTCAAATTCAAGTTTGGTTTCAATTTGGTCCAAGTCTTTTCAAGTTAACAATTCAAAGAGGGTAGAGTACTCATACCCGAAAGAGGAGTGCAGGATGAGACAGACAGCAGGTCTTCGCAGATGACTAAAAAATTTGAGTCAATGTAGAGATTGTTGAAAAGTGACCCAAATTTCGAGTTGTGGTCTCTGGACATTGACGACTTGAGCGACTAGGGGGTCCACTCGAGCGGACTTGTTCTCAGGAGATCTCGGGCTAGTGATCGTTCAAGTGGTCAAAGGTCCGCTCGAGTGGCCCGCCGTAGAACAGTTTTGCTATTGCGTCGCTAGGGTATGGTTTTAAACCTAGGAGCTGCATATATAAGCGTTTTATGTTTTATAAAACCTGGATATCATCTATACACTTGAAGTGGCTCGGTAAAAAGGCTAGAGAAAGTAGAGAGAGAGAGAGGCTCAAGTTTGAGGCCACGGACATTCTATAAGTAAAAGACTGAAGCTTGTATTTCTTATTGTTAAATAGTAGGTTATTTCTTTTTTCCATGCTGGTAGACAATCAGCTGAATCACGTATATTAGTGTTCATGTTCTTGTTCTTTACTTACTTTGTGTACATTGAAGTATACGTTCCTATTTTCACTGCGTAGAGGATTTGAGAGTTCCTAAATTCCATCATTGTGATGGTTTGCTAGTTTGTTGATACTAAGAAGTTTGAAATGAGGTTTGAATAGACTAATTTTGCTATTATTTTTTGCTTTGGGTTGTGGTTAGGCCACTTGCTAACCACAAAGGCTTCTTGTTTCCCTTGAAGAAATTTGATGCCTCTTTGTAAGGGAATTTTCTCCCTTTAATTAATATTCTTCCAATCTAAATAATATTCTCTTTTGTCGATCAAAAAAAAATATGTGTTTTATTTTATAATGAAATTCTTATTCTTTTAAAGTAAAAAACTCACCCTATGAAAGCCCTTTAAAAAAATAAGTTATTAAAAAATGAATATATAGAAAGAAAAATAACCAAATTAAAAAAAAAATGCACGCCCTAGTGTGAAGATGGATCTAAACGAAGCCTGAGTAAACCTTATATTACTAATTGCGTGGAGAAATAGATTATGTATTTTATAAACAATTAACTTCTAAATAGTTTATTTGGTCAAACACTCCAATTTAAATAAAACCTAAAACAAAGGCAAGTAAAAATACATATTAAATATCTGTGAAATAGTATATGCAAATATTATGTTTGTTTTACTCTATGGTATTCGCCCACATGTTAAACATATACCCGATTAGTGACGGATCAATTATGTGCTTAAAGGAGACACTTAAAGGAGACACGTGCCATTTCGTAATTTTTATTTTCCTATTTTTATTTATAAAAAAATATAAAGTTTTTAAAATATGTTCTTAAAAAATTATGTTTGTGTTCCTCCTAAATTGTGAAACGACCTATTATTTTTATTTTTTACTCGAAAAACTTTCAGCTGATGGCTTTAAAATATTAGTTTTTTAAAAACAATTTAATCATGGTTGAGTAATTTGATTTTAATTAATATAAGTGATTTGTGTATTGAATATTCTCATTACGCTCAAATCAAAACCTTTGATTTATTCTTATTTTCTTTACTAAAATCATAATTTTCAATTTATCCTAATCAACATACTAGACATTCTAAATTTTTAATAATTTGTTCAAAAAAATCATAGTTAAAAATGTCTTATTCAATTACTTTTCTCAAAATCAAACTTTAGTCATAATTAGAAATGTCTTATTCTAGAATTGAAGATAACAATTCAATCTCCAAAATTTAACTTTAAGCCTAAATTCTTATGTTGAGTTTTAATTTCAAGGCAATTAAATAAGTAAAGAATTTGTTTGGTTAAAATTAAAGCGTGTTTAATTAAAGTGCCAGTACATATACAAAAGGTGGTTGTTTCACTGTTAATTGATTTATTATTTTTGGAAATTTTAACCAAAAGACTAAAAGTTGATTTTAAAGTGTCTTAAGTAAAATTTTTGACTCCACCATTGTACGCGATTGAGGTTATTTCTTAAAAATTCGTCCAAAATTAGCTCTATGTAAACAAACTAGCTTGCGCCAAACTTAAATACACTCTAAAACTCGTTAATTTTTTTGAGTTTGACTTGATAAGTTTACATTAGATAAAAGAAAATGAATTTACTTGAGTTCAACTCATAACCATTAACCACTCCACTAAAACTTGTTTGGGAAAAATGGCCCGAAAAAAAATACAATCTAAACTTAGAAAAAAATTTAAAGCTCAATAAGTTTTTTAAAACCTAAACTAACACCTTGCATTACTTGCTCGATTTAGACCGTTTAAATCCATAATTGAAGTCTCATTTGTACGTAACTTATTAATAGCATTTTCACATCATTTTTTTTTCTTTGCATACTCACAAGTATAGTGAGTTTTATACAAATACTTTGTATATAAGAAACCCAACATACTTGTTAGCATGAAGTGAATTATGCGGTGTAATATGTATTATTTTTAGAATTTTTATAAAAAAAATGATTCAAATTAGCAAAATGCCGATAAAATGGGAAAATTTTAAAAAAGAAGCCTAAGATTAAGGTAGATTCAAATGAAGCAACTAGTATTAGTTAATAATTAACTAATTCACGGAAATAAAACCAACAACTATATATGTAATATAACTTTTGAATAGCTTAATGCACTACAGGAAAATCAATATATAGCAGCGTTTATTGTTGTAGCGGTTCTTCAAACCGCCACTATAAATCGGATACAACAGCAGCTCCGATTAGTGTTAGTAATATGGATCTTTGGTCGCACTTTTATTCCCAACCACTAGAATATGTTTTTCATATAGTAGCGGTTCAGTTTTTTCGCTGGAAGAATAAACTCAAGCGTCCCCAAGAATCCCCGCCAAAAATCAATCCTGAAATCTGATGATCAATTGCTATTAGAAACATTGGGAAAACCCATTCATTCTCCTGCTCAACGAAATTGCAAACCCTAGCTCTTCTCAGTGATGCCTCTGCGTCTTCTTTTGCTATTAACCATTGCTAAAACTCAAATTTCTTGTAGTGATGGATCAAACATTCCATTTTCAAAACCCCTAGAACATATCAAACAAGTGAATAGTTATTTGATGAAATTGTGTATAACTAGAGTTTAGGCAAACAAAGAATGACATATACGTACCTACCAAATCATTTACAACAGCAGCTCTGAATCTAAAAAACATAAAAAAAGAGACAAGTTGCTATCCCTATTTCTGTGTACAATTCAATATTTCTTAGCAAATTCGATTAGGGACAATTGTATGTTGCACTACATAAACTATCACATATTGAGGAGAATGTGATGGACTTAAAACAAACACTTGACATGAAGCTTCATATATTTGTAAGTAGGC